>JAHWFP010020712.1:0-35453 GCA_023313725.1 Lithobius niger | reverse complement strand
TATTGTAACTTGCGGCTGCTTTTACTTTAGGAGGTTGAAAAATACCTGACTGAACTTTCTTGATGTGAAAGGTAACTGTTTTCTTAAACGTCAAAGTTCGTTTGTTGAATTTAATAATGTAAATTCGTTGTGCTTTATTTTGAAAAGCTTTCAGTGTAAAAACTCATGATAAATTGTAAAGTGCTTTTTATTCTTACTGTCTATAAATAAAACCAAGCGTTTTAAACGTCAGTTGTTTTTACCCAGTTATTAATTGTAGAGTTAAAATATTACGTAAATCCCCTTTTATTCTTAACTCAGGATTTTGCTGCAATTAATGTCACTCCACCATGGTGGCAGCGCGTACCGTGTAATTTAATACTTGTTAGCCTACGTAAATTGATAGGATATTTTGGCTCCGTTCCCTACATCGGGCCCGTGGCCACGACTGTGCTTTGATAAACCCACAAATCACCGAAAGTATTATTTTTAACAAGACCGAAGTCTACCTGATGTCGCAGATGTTACAAGCACCTCAGCCGTCGTAGCATCCGCTGTTACAAATCTCCAAGCTAAACATCTAGCTTTCCTTCTGTTAAACATGTCATAGATCTGAGCTATCATTCACTTAATTGCAGTCATTACTATTTAAAATAAAAGGCTTTTCACTTCATTAATCGAGTAAAACTCGAAATGCACCTTCCTTACCAAGCCTTGTTTCCTTCAAAAGTTTCCAAGCGACCTGCCTGTCAATCAAAACAGACGACTCCTCCCAATTTCCTTTGTTCTCCCGGGCGTCAGCCAATCAGGAGGGCGACGTCCGCGGAGGGGGTGTAGGGTTCCGACCTGCTAGCTTAAAAACCCCAGGCTGCTCTCACTCCTTAGCACAGCTCACAGATCTCAAGCTAGAGGTGGTCATGCCGATCGGGAGTGGAGATGTCACGGTCCGAATGTTGCCATCCGGGAAATTGGTAGTGGTTAGTATTTATACCTAGTTTAAACTTGAAAGTAATTCTTTAGGCCCCATTCTAAATTATTAGTTTAATTTTAAATTAACTTCTAGCTTTGAGAAATTATGGTGTAACTTAGCCCATCGGTATTTCTGGACCCAGTTAACCATAAAGTCAGGGTGGTTCCCTTCCTAAAAACCAGCGTCGTCTTGTTTACTTTAAACTTCAATTTAAACAAAAGTCTTTTCTAAATCGCTAGTGTTTGCCGAAGCAGAGTACTTCCACGGTGGATACCCAAAACCGGTTTGGATTTATTAGAGAGTTAGTTTGATTGTGTGGGAGCACCACTTCAAACATAACTGTAGGCCTGATTTGTAGCTTGCAGATTCACATTATATTTTAGGGGGTTAATTGATAACCCAAGGTAACTTTTCCTGCGTGAAAAGTATTAAAGTAAACTTGAAGCCCAAGTTTGAAAACTAATTTCTTATTGTAAATTCCCAGTTGCTTTACATAAAGCTTTCGTGTGAAAACTAGTAAATCGCATTTTATATTTGTTGAACTGCATATAATAAAACCAAGAGTTTTAAACTTCAGTTTGTTCCCTAGTTGTTTAATTGCTAGAGTTAAATATTATGTAGCCCATTTTTATTCTGAACTCCGTTTTTGCAATTAACGTTACTCCACCATGGTGGCAGTGCGTACCTAGTTATTACATTACTGGATACGCCTATAAATTAAACAGGATATAGAAGCTCCATTCCCCATGTGAGGTCAGTAGCCAAACTGTGCTGTTATAAACCATCAAAACAAGTCAGAGTAATTTTTAACCAAGACCAAAGTCGACCAAGATGTCAGCAATGTTAAAAGCACCTCAGCCGTCATAGCATCCGCCGTTACAAGTCATTTTTAAAACTCAGTTGCTTCTAAAGAGGTTTAATTGCATGGGTTAAATATTTAAGAAACCATTATTATTTAAACTCAAGAGCCAAGCAATCAAACCACCCACCTAGTGGCAGTGGACCATGATTAGTTGGTGCTTAAAATCCTTAGATAGGACATAAATGCTCTATTCCTAACCGTGCAGTAGTAACTGCTATGCTGAAATTTGCCGCGAAAGTAAAAAAAGCCACTCAGAAGTAGTACTAACTTTATCGATACCACACCAGATGTCGGTGCTAAGCAGTAAGCACCTCAAGACCCTGTAAGCACCGCTACAGTTCTTGTTAAAAAAAACTATGTGTAAACGCGGTCTCGTATCAGACACTCGTGGTGAGGACACCTCAACACCACCAAAGAAAAAACCTGAGGGCAGCACTCTTACCTACCAGAAGAGCATCGTCTTTATGGCGATTTCACTTTAAAATGTAAATAATGTATATTTTTTTAGGCATAAAGCCGAAACACTTTTCAGCTTAGTTGTGTTGTAGATGTTAAAAACGCACGATATTTTTTATTTCTAACAGGTGACGACTTTGCTTATTTATGAAAAATGTCCGATGTTCAAACCAGTGTAAAAATCTAACCTAAACTGCGATTTAGCCCTTTAAAAACTAGCTGGAACATTTAATCTTTTAGTTTGTGCACTTAATGCATTTTGGTAAATTTAACTTCTTGCCATGAACCCTACCGGAGCTCCAAGGTTTATGTTTGTATATTTTCTCGGACCCAGTGTATGATTTTATTTATAGCATCTCCATCCAAACTCCGACTGTAGTGAACCTCTAAAAAAACGTAAACAAACTAGCTTTCCTTCGTTGTAAACATGCATTGTATATAGCAGTTTCATTCCCAAAGTCGAATAATAATTCTGTGCATTACACTTCGTCCCCCCCCCCCCTTTCCTTCAATAGTTGCGATGCCTAACATTCTAGTTTATTTTAATAGGCCTAAAAATCACGTTATGAGTTGAAAACTCACTTGCACCTTTCAAACCTGGTCTCTAAGTTTCCAAGTCGGCAATTCCCTTTGTCAATTCGCATCCATCCAACCAAAACCCTGCTTCAATTCCGTCAGCCAGTCAGAGCGCTCAAGCTACCCCGGTCGTCCGCGCTGTCATGGCCGACTTCCGGTAGTGACAGCTCGGCCGATTTTGGTCAGTCTCTCCTCCTCTAAGCGTCCACCTCTTCCCCACTCACCCCCTCCGTCGCTCTCCTACAGGTCCGCGCTAACCCTCTACCTGCCTGCCAAACAGAAGGCATAAAAACCCAGACGCAGTAGAGTTTAGTTAGCATAGCACAGCTCAAGGATTCTCAAAGCTAGAGGTCACTAAGCCGGTCGGGAGTGGAGATGCCGCGGTCCGATTGTTGCCATGCCGGGCAAAGGTGGTGGTTCGTATCGTACTTAGTTTATCTTTAAAAGTTTATTTTTTGGACTTTACGTCAAAATTTTATAGTTTAATTTTAACTAAACCTCGTAGCTTTAGAAAGTAAATTTATGGTGCGTCAAGCCAAACAGCATTTCGGACGTTGGCGGCCGTAATTTAAGGGTTCACGGTCCCTTACTAAAAACCAGCTTTTTCATGTTTTTTTAAACGCAGTTTAAAGTAAACAAAGGACGGTTTGATCTTCGTGGGGTTTCCATCGATTAAACGCTCGGATCCACTTTATAGGTAGCCGCGCGGAGTTGACTTATCAACAGCAACTCTGGGAGGTTTAATGCTTTGCAGTATACACTTAGAAAAATAACTGTAAAAACAGGTCTACTATTATACTTCAGCCGAGGCTGTTTATAATTTAGAGGGCTCTTTTGCGAAATCCCCTTGTGCCAATACAAATCACTTTTTCTATTTGAAAATGTTTTAACTGAACATCGTGTTTGTTCTAGTGTTGAATTTTATTGTAAATTCCCCGTGTCATTTATAAACTAATCCAGTTGTGAATTTGCCAAATGTAAATGTAAAGTGCGCTTTGATTTTTAACATGTTTGTTCAAAAATAAAACCAGGAGTTTAAAACCCAGTTGGTTTACTCGTCCGTCGTTCGCTAGAAGTAAGAACTTAAGACAATTCTCTTAAACTTAGCTTAGCTAGCCTAATTTTCCCACCTTGGTGGCAGCGTTACCGCTTATTATTACAGTTAGCCTACAATATTAGGACAAGTGTAGCTCCATTCCCTATGCCGGGACGGTAGCTGTTGTGCTTATTTGAAACAAAAAGTACCCAAAAGTAATAGTAAGAAGATCTAGTTACACCAGGCGAGCGGCGATGTTACAAGCACCTACCCCGTCGTAGCATCCGCCGTTACATATGTGAATAACGTTGATATTTTCCTAATTACTGGCTATTAGTTATGCTTTTTTAGTATCACGAAAATAAATTCTTCCATGTGGTGAATAAAGCTGGTTCTTCGCTCATTTTACAAGTATTGCTCTGGAGATGTGCCCTTTTCATATGGATTTTTCTAGTGGTTCAGGGGTTAGGGAGCTTTAAATGACCAACTTGATTGTTTTACATTGTTTTAAACATTGTTATTATGAACAATGCCAAACTGAACATAAAATAAATCTGTGCGTTTGCAAGGAGATACTTCAGTACTAATAAGAAATACTAATCATTTGAAAAAAAGTTGGCTGCTGTCCTTAAAATCTAACGAAAGTTAACGAAAAAAATAATGGACCAGAAAACTAGATTGGTGTTTCCATCTCATAATTGGTAAGAAAAATAATGGATTTCATAAATTTGGACCAATAATATCTGAAATCTACCCCAAAACAAAACTTAAGATTCCCGCCAAGCTTTTTGGCCGTCTGAAGTCGTGATATCAAATGCCAAGCTTTTTCACCAAGCTAATCCCACCGAGTAATAGTTTGAAGGTTAAATGAAATATATGAAAATTGCTTACTACAATTTAACATTTGAAGTCGTAGTCGGTGGGATTAGCTTGGTGAAAAAGCCCAAAAAGTTTGGTGGGAATCCTTAACGAGTTTTGTTTTGAGTTGGATTACTACTTACCTAATGCTTTTCTTGTATCATGAAAATAATTCTTCCATGCGGTTGTAAAGAAGCTCGTCTTTACCTTAGATTTGAGGGGAGACCTCAACTCAAAACATCAACAACCTGAGGGTTTATCGTTTCACGCAACGAACAATTTTTTTTTCATTAGCGCTTGCTAGTGCTCAATAGGCCTAAAAAGACCTCCGTCTTCAAACTGCTGTATCTCCACGAAAAATGGACAAAAACGATTGGAACTTTCAGCCTTAATAACCTGAGACATTATATTGACTTCTGCGGAAACAGAGCGTTAAAAATCATCTCCAGACTCCAGTAATTCACACCGTCCGTTTGAAAAACTTCTCAAACTGACCGACAACGCACGCAATTCGCCGATCGCCATTTTTCAAAAACATTTGTATATTTGTAATAGGGCTGGGATCGGTTGCACGGTTAACCGGAAACCGTTCCACGTTCGGTTACATGGATTATAAAACCCATGTCCGAAAAACGTTTGCTGCGTGCACCATTCAAAACCCGCGGTGAACGAGCCAAAAATAGCCAAGCGTCATCATTTAGGCCTACTATTCCAAACACTCAAAATCAGTGAAAGTAGAAAACCGGGGTGGGTAGGGGGCCGCTTATTTACAAATAATCCGCATGGGCTTGTTGTCCCATCGAAGCTGCTTACTTTCTTCGAAACAAACTGTTGATCGCCAGCACGTACACGAGGCAGTTAAAGACAAGCTGGCCAGCATCTGCCCTCCCTGCGTCATGGAGAAGTGGACTCGTCTATATCTAGCGCGAACGGCAGGGAAGCGGCGTCATAACACGTAAACGAAATGCGTTGCTACCCCAAAACGCAAACATGCTAATTTTTCTGGCTCATAATTTGAAATGAATGGAACATTAACGAAAACGTTGTTAAATTTTTTTGTTTTGTTTTTGGCTTACGTTGTCGTAAATAGGCCTAAGCCATCTTGTAGAAATTTTAAAGCTACATAAAGTCAAAATTCTTGATAAAGTAAGTACTTAAATTTATTAACGTCAACTTTCTTCTAGTTTAAATCTCAAAATGCAACATGTAGTCAATAATTGTGCTTGTCTTACCAAAGCGTAAATCATACTTTTTTTCGGCTTTGTTTTTTAATAATGTATTACACAGGGGTGAAGTTTTTTTGGCTGTATTTTTTACTGAAATCGGAAAAACGGTTTTCGTGTAACCGACCGGAAAAACACCGGTTAAACGGATAATTAAAAAACGGAAAGTACCAGCCCTAATTTGTAATTACTTTTCTTTTCTTGAAGGCATAAAGCCAACCAGCTTAGTGTTGTTTTAGGAGGAATTTAACCACACGTACATGTATTTTAAAACCCAACACTTGATGTTTTTATCTTGTACTAGGGCCCAGTTTGTTATGAAAACTTTGACTGAAATTATTATTATTAGCGGCTGCAATAACACCTTACTATTTTCATGCGTTCTAACATTCAGGGAATAAGCTGGTATATTTAACCTTTTTATCTTATTATATTTGGGCAACTATTTAGCAAAAAGTAAGTCTCAGTACTGATTCCAGCTGACTTCCCTACGAATTTTAACGAACTTTTAATTTTCCAATGTACATTTTATTTTACAAACTCCAATTCACTTCGACCATAGTAACTTTCCTTCTATTAAAAATCACGTTTGCCATATAAATTGAGATTGAACACTTCGCCCCCACTGTCCTTAGTGCTTCATTTTTGAATGCAGGTTAACTACCCATGCTGGAAAAGGCCTTGCATGCTTCAAGAGTCGGCAATCCCTTTGCTCCAGTGGTAGCCCCAATTCTCATCCAACCAGATCACTGCATTCAATTCCCCCTCCAGTCAGAGCAGCGCAGCTCCATCGTCTGTCCGCGCTTTCATTCTCTCCTGCTTGAATGACAGCTTGGCCGGCCTGACTCAGTCCCTCCCTCTCCCAAGGTTCTCCACCTCACTCCAACCCCCCCCCCAGTAGCTCTCCTACAGGGACGCACTTTCCCTCCTCTCTTCTGCCAGGCAGCTGCTATAAAATCAGCTAGCAAGTTGGCATCCACAGCAGAGCTCATCCATCCAAGTCAGACGTTACTACGGCAGTCGGAGCAGAGTTGTCCCCAGTTCGAATGTTGCCATGCCAGGCAAGGTAGTAGTTTAGGTAACTAGTTTTAGCTTTATTTTAATTTCGGGGACTTTATTCTAAATTTTTAATTTAAAGATTTAAACTTAACTTCTGACTTGGAGCGTTTTTATGGGTAGTTAAAACCATCGGCATTTCTGGTCTTCCCTCCCGTAACTTAAGGGTTTAAGGTCCCCTTTCTAAAAACAGCTTTCTGTTTGTCTTACACAATGTAAACAAACATTTATTTTTGATCACCAAGAGCTCGTAGCACTATTACAGAAGCAGAGTACTTCGATGATTTTGCTAGATTGATTCAATGTGAAGAGTAGATTTGATCTTGTGCAATATGCCATAGAAATAAAATCTTAAATTGAGACTAAGACTGAAATTGTAATGTGAATTTTATTTAAATTCGTTGTCGATAATTCTTGTAATTACTTGTGTGCTTTCACAAAAAGCTTATTTGTAAAGACTAGCCCATAACCGCCTAGTGTAGCGGCCGAAGCTACGACTGTAGAGGTGCTTGTAGCCTCGCTGACATCAAGATGGTTTTGACCTTTAACTTCTAGTTGTGGTGGCGGTTTTTACTTTTACGGAAAACAGCACACGTATGCTACTGGCCCAGTATGGGTAACAGAGAGTCATTTGTCCTAACTGTAGGCTAACTAGACAACATAAAGGGGGGTATTCGCTGTCACCAGGTGGGTGTTTCTAAATGCAGCCCTAAGTTTAATTATTAAGTGGTTTTCTAAGAACTATAATTTCTACATTTAGTCTAACTAGCAGAAAAACAGGCGTTTTAAAAACTCTTTGGTTTATTAAAATGCAGATAAATATAAACAATTACATTTAAAATTCAACTAGTGTCAATACAAGAAAATAGGCTTTTAAATTAAAGCACAACGATTTTTACAACAGGAAAAATCAACAAGAATTTACAATTAAATTCAACTCAAACTTCAACTACAAGATGAAGAGTAAAAATGACAATTTCGATTAGAAAATGTTTGTGGGACCTCGGGAACCCGTTATAACATGCAAACCGCGGGAATTACATGAAATAAATCTATTTGTTGCAAACCGCGGGAATTACACACAAATAGTCAATACTATGTTTTTTAAGTCCGACCTAGAATCAAATCTTCAAATCTGTAGATCCTTAGTATTTGGGGAAGCACCCTTGAAAATACGTCGTCTAAATGCAGATTTAGTGTTTTGTTAAAGTTCATAATAATAAACACGGGAAACAAAAGCTGGTTTTTAGAAAGGGACCGTGAAACCTGACGTTATGGCGATGGGGGCCTAGAATGCCGACTATGGCTCCACCTCCATAATTCCCTCAAAGCTAAGGTTAGGTTAATTTAAAACTAAAATTTCGAATGGGGTTTCCAAAATTAAATTTTCTAAACTAACACTAGTCTAATACGAACCAACTACCTTTGCCCGGCATGGCAACATTCAGACAGGACATCTCCTATACCGACTGGCGTAGTCACCTCTGGCTTTGAGATCTGCTGAGCGTGTGCTAACGATTGCCTCTGGGGCTAGGGTTATATACTCATTACCGCAAGTTCGCGCGGACGACCAGGAGAGCTACGAGGTCTGGTTGGATGAGGGCCTTGAGAACAATAGAAAAGTCGGCAACGCAAAGGATTTTCGCTTGGCGCCGTTTGAAGGAATAACTATGGATTGCGTGGTAGAGAGAGGCCGGTAGAGTTAAACTCATTGTTTCGAACGTGAATAAGGCTTTTTAATTACTACGGATTGTTTTCTTATTTAACCACGATGTTATGCATCGCGACTATTGAACGAATGATCTCAATAAATTCGGTTATTAACATTGGGATGTCAGGTTTACTTTGGGAAATTGAAAGCCAAGTCGGTTTTGCTAGGAACAACTACGGAAAATTAGAAAAGACGTGTACGTAAGATAAAATGTTGCCTGAGCTCCGGTAGTTGGGATGGCAAAAGATTACGTTAAAAGATTATTATAAAATAAAAGTTATGGTTACCAGCGAATGCTAAAACGCATTTTAAAATAGTTTAAACATATTTGGGGACGTAAAATTGGGGTTTTGGGTGTCGGACATTTCTCAAGTGCATTACAGATCGTCACCTTAAATCTACTTAAGAAATATCAAATCAAAGTATCTGTACAATTATTATGGAGGTTAAGTACCTTCGTAGAGGAAGCTCCTCCTTACAAACATTAAACTAATGCTTTTGGCTTTCTGCCTAAGTAAAAAAAAAAAAAAAGTAATTACAAATTTTACAAGTGGCGAAAATGGCGTCTCGTGCGCTACGGTGATTTTACGGCATCGGTTTCGAGCGTTTTTCAAATGGATGTTGTGAAAGTTCTAGAAGGAATTTTCGTGTTCTGTTTGCGGGGGAAAACAGATAAAGTTCGTGGCTATTAAGAGCTGTTTAGATGAGACTGATTGGTCCATTTTCTTGGAAGATACAGGCGTTTGAAATTTGGGGTTTTTCACGGCCGAGGCACCGAGAAAAAAAAAGTGTTCGTTGCCGTAAACGAAGTTTCCCTCAGGTTGTTGATAGTTTGAGTTGAGGTATCCTCTCAAATCGGGTGAAGAACTCAAGCCTTCTTTACACTAGATACGAACGTACGCCTTCATCGTATAACAGCGAAAAAGTAAGTCTCAGCGCGAGCTTTGTCAGGGGTCCCCGAGGACCCCGAGCAAAGCGGGTAGTCACAGCCCAGTGTGCCAAGAGAATGCCGGTTCGAATCCGACAACCGACCCAAGTACCACATGGACTGTAAAAAAAAAAAAGGGTCTGAAAGTTCTTTCAGGCCGTTATGGGCTAGTTACTAAATGTAAAGTGTTTTCTTTCCCGTGTTTATTAAAACCAAGAGTCGTTTTAAACGCAGTTGCTTCTAGAGAAATTTAATTTGCTACTGTTTTATGTAACTAAAAACCATTTTTATTTAAAGCCTAAGGTTAGCAATTAAACCACCCACCTGGTGGCAGTGAACCAATGATTAGCTAATACTTAAACATTTAGATAGGACATAGACGCTCTATTCCTAACCGTGCAGTTGTAACTGCTATGCTTGTATTTACCGCAAAAGTAAAAACGGCTACCCGAAGTACTAGTAAAATTTCCGAGACCACACGAGATGTCGGTGCAGAGCAGTAGGCACCTCAAGAATCTGTAAGCACCGCTACACAGTGAATAAGGCTGGTTCTTAGCTAATTTTACAGGTATTGCCACGGAGATGCGCCCTTTTCATAAGGCCTCTTGTAGGTTAAGTGGTTCAGGAGTTAGTGACCTCTAAACAAATTTATTGTTTTACATTGTTTTAAACATTTTTATTATGCAACAATGTCAAACCGAACATTAAATAAATCCGTGCGTCTGCAGTACTAATAAGAAATACTAATCATATGAAAAAAAATCGTGACTCTTATCCACAAAATGTAACGAACGTCAACAAAATAAATAAAAAAGAAATGGGCCAGAAAACTAGGTTGGCGTTTCCATCTCACAATTACTAAGAAAAAAAATGGATTTCATCAATTTGGACCAAAAAGATCTCGTATCTACCCCAAAACTTAAGGATTCCAGCCAAGCTTTTCGGTCATGTGAAGTCGTGATATTAAACGTGAAGCTCTTTCGCCATGTTAATCCCACCGCCTAAGACTTTGAACATTAAATGAGATAATTGAAATTGCACAGTAAGCAATTTCATATATTTCATTTAACATTTGAAGTATTAATCTGTGGGATTAGCTTGGCGAAAAACCTTGGCGTTTGATATTACGACTTTAAACGGACGAAAAGCTTGGCGGGAATTTTTAACAAGTTTTGTTTTGGGGTAGATATTAATAACCAGTGCTAATGCCAAACTATTGTTTGTAGTTATTGTTGTGATTAGAGTTCACCTGGAACAGTGGCAAAGTTGTCTCCTAACTTTGATGTTTCTGCAAAAATAAATGGGTTTGCACTTTCATTTTGTCTCTCATCACATCATGCGTCACAAATGCTGAGTCTCCTTTCTACTTACAGATTCGTTTATTATTGCTGATTTTAATTTGTCTTTTTTTACTAGGAATTTGCCCTAAAAGTAATTGAAGAAACTCATAAGTATTGGCAAGGCCTTATTAAAGGAACTCAAGAAAACAAGGAATTATCCAAGTAAGGAACAGAATTTAGTAAATCGTTGCTTTAGGCATAAACAGAAAACTGAAACTTGAACTGTACATCACAAAGAATTTTTTTTACCTTCCGTGTCGAATACAAAATGCATGTAACCACCTCAGTTAAAAAAAAACGAGTTGAGAGAATACAGCACCACATAATTGTACCTCTGAAGTAGCCTGTTAATTTCTGCATATTTACGTAGGCCTGTAGTGAGTTCGTAATATTTTAATATAGTTACCAAAAAAAACTAATGAGGGCGAGCGGGGTCCCCCACCACTGCAGTCCATTGCACAATAGAGCCTTGGCTTGCAAATGTTCAACAACAATACGTGCTATTACATATAGCATACAAATCAAGCTTGATCACAGTTCTTGTTTTTGTTTGTTTCGCCAGTCTAATTGACATATTTCAAAACATGGGGCTCTGGACCCTTGAGTAAAATTTCCCTCGTGAACTTTGACCACATCATTCCTACTCTTGTCTCCCTCTCTGTCTGTTTATCACTACCACAGTTACGGCCAAAAGCATGAACCGATACGAATGAAATTTGGTGTGTATGTATTCCTTGAAATGAGGCTGAATGAATTTGGTTATTTTGCAATTAGTTTTCATTATTAGTTTTTCGTATATATGCTTAATATCAAAACAATGGCGAAATAATTAATTTTGTACGAGCAGTCCAGATTCTTCTGCTACGTTGCCGTATGGTGAGAGAAGGCAGGTTAATTTGAATCTCTACTACATACGCACATTTCTTGTAGATAGTGACAAACATTGCAATGATTTGTTATAATCTTTATACAAAAAAAAAATTAAGCAGTAAAGCTTAACAAAAACTGACCACATGAAATTGTAGTGTTATATTCAATGTGGCCTTTGTCACAATTTTCGTGTGATTATTTAAACTTTTGTTAATATACCTAAAAAGTGTAAATAAATTAAAAGTAGTCAACCTCACATACCCTCACACAATACAAATTCTCCTACTCCCCCTCCACCTCCAAATTACCTGCTCAATTTACTGAAAATATGGTGTTCAAAGATTTTAAAAATGTAAAGGCTTGATGAACAAGAACAATGGGGACGCAAACTGTAAAACAAAGTATTCAGTTTTTTTTTTTTAACAAAACCAATATCAACGTCTGATAAAAACTTATCTGGTCAGTGATTGCATCGTCTCACACAAGATTCTGGTTCATTTTGCCAAAGTTAAGATAAGATTTCTTACTATCTGCAAAATACTTACCTTCAGTACTCGAGCTAAATTCGCATAATTTGGCTTTCCCCATGCTCATACAAAATAAAATCATTTTTATTGACTTAAACACATGTTGCCATCTTTCCTCGCCAAGCGCGCTGTGCAGTATATCTGCTGCAGCTACCTGCCTCCCGTGGGGAAAAACCTCATTCACTTTTGACGCGTGAAGTAAGGAAGCACGTCGGGATCATCACAAACGGCAGGCCAACCACGATTAACGTAGCGATAGACTTTAGATAAGATTTTATCTCGCTTACTTTCGTCAACTAACGTGTCATTAAGCACTGGCAAATTGGATATTGTTTCCAATGCAAGAACATGGTATTGTTCCTCGGCTTCCTCTAATTCTTGATTAGGCAATGGAAGCCGAGACAGTGCATCTGCTGTTAAATTTAGCTTGCCTGGTATATGTTCAAATTCATATGTATAGGCATTGAACATAACTGCCCAACGTTGAACACGCGAAGCTGCCATCTGTGGTATTCCCTTCTTAGGGCCAAAAATCCAAATTAATGCCTTCTGATCAGACTGCAAAATGAATTTTTGACCATATAGATATTCATGGAATCTCTTGACTCCCCACGCCACGCTCAAAGCTTCTCGGTGGAAATGACTGTATCCTTGTTCTGTTTTGGTTAGTTTTCGGGAAGCAAAAGCAGTGGGGCGTGACTCACCATTAGGCATAACGTGCATCAAGCACGCGCCTACCCCGTAGGGAGATCCGTCACAAACTAGTTTCAGTTTCAGTGTAGGATTATAGTGTACCAAAACTTTGCTTTTGACAAACAATTCCTTAACTTTGCTGACAGCTTGGTCACACTCTTTCCCCCACACCCATTTGACTTTAGGGCTCAACAACCGGGTAACTGGAGAAAGAATGTGCGCAAGGTTTGGCAAGTATTTAGAATAGTGGTTAACAAAGCCTAAGAAACTTTGTAGTTCCTGAATGTAAGTTGGATTTGGTGCGTTTGTAACAGCCTCAATGACTTCCGGGAGCGTGTGTAGTCCTTCCGCATTGATCATATGCCCTAGGTATTTTAACTCTGGTCGCGATATTTTGCACTTATCGATCCTAAGCCTTGCTCCGTTTTCCTGTAAAGCATTTAACAACATTCTAAGTGAGTCGTCATGCTTTTCCCCCTTCCCACTTACAAGGATGTCATCGTAAAATGGGGAACATTTAGGAATTCTGCTAGTAATTTGAGTCATAACTCTTTGGAAAATTCCTGGGCTAGATGCTAGGCCCAAAGGAACTCGCAACCAACGAAAAAGTCCTAAAGGGGTGTTAATAGTCAGTGCTGCTTGCGATTCGCGATCTAGTTCAATTTGCAAAAACGCATCCTTAAGATCGATAAGGGAAAACGTATCACTACCAACTAGTTCACTGAAAAGTTCTGCGGCTGTGGGAACCGGGTAATGGTCAACCTCGAGCTGAGGATTAACGGTGGTCTTATAATCCCCGATAATTCGGATCTCACCGTTAGGTCTATGCACGATCACGATCAGCGTCGACCATTCCGAGGTTTCTACTGGCTCTAGAATCCCCAAGCCAACCAAGCGTTCAATTCCTTGGTTAACTTCTTAAGCGCCAAGGGAATTGGTCGCACTTTGCAGTAAACGGGTTTAGCATCCTCCTTCAGTTGAATTTTTGCCTTGAAGTTCTTGAACTTGCCCATACCCTCGCTAAAAAGTTCAGGAAATTCCTTAACAATTTCGGAAGTATCAAGAGTTGGTGTTTTAACCTTAACTTTTTTAACTTGCCTGACTTTGGTCTGGAGGTCATAATAGGGATTCATGTTGGGTCGAAAGATAGAAAGCCAATCTTTCCCTATTAAGGCAGGTTTATACATTTTAGAAACAAGAGCTTCAAGGTTTTCCGTTTGCCCGTTGACTTCAAGACTAATTTAATAAATGGTGTTTTCCCTCCCTTGCGTATAGGAAAGAATAGAATAAGGACTGGTTTTAAGTGGACAATCAGAAAAATATTTGGTGTGCCACTCAATAGGAATTATTGTGGCGTCGCAGCCAGAATCTAATTCCATTTGCAGTTTTACACCATTAAGCCTTACTGGCATCCACCACTTGTAAATACGCATTGAGTTTACAACAATAACAATCTTTTTAACATCTGAGGGACTGAGGACAGTTCAGGATCGTGAAACAGTTCTACCGTGTTGTTTTGCAACAAATAATCGTCTTCGGATTCGCTATCATTTTCAGAATCATGTTCCGAATTTTCAACCTCACCATCGGAAGCATTGTCACTGTCGGTTTCACGCTGAAGCCTATGCACTTTCTTTTTGTAGCCATATTTAGTTTTAGGTCTTGATTTAGACGTACTTACGGAACTAGTTGTTTTTACCGGTTCTGCAGCTGTGAAAGGTTTAGTTTTGCTGCTTTTAGGTGTCCTTTTTGTATGGCACCTACCACAGATATAGTCGCGGTATTTGCACCTAGGCTTAACGTGTCCGGAACGCCCGCAGCAGAAGCAGGTTAGATCCTTGTTGAAATTAGGTTTATTCTGCTGCTTGGGTTTGTGAGAAACATAATTTACCGATCTAGAATGAGATCTAATTATTTCGTGGTCGAACTCGGCTGATTCAAGCGATAAAGCTAAAGATGTTGCTTTTAGGTCTAAAGTTTGCTTGAGTAATTCCCTTTGAATCGTTTCCGATTTTATTCCCCCAATTAAGCGGTCCCTAATCATTTCACCTGTAATATCAGTGATGCTAGAAACATCGCAAAATTTGAGAATTTTTAGCGCTGCTAGGTATTCGCTAACGCTTTCATCGGTTTTCTGGGCTCTTCGGAAAAATTTAATTCTCTGATACAACTGACGGAGCAGGTTCGACGTCATCCAATATAGTCTTAACCAAAACAGCATATGTCATTGAATTTGGAAGAGCTGGTGAAATGATGGTTAAAATCCTGTCGAACATTTTGGCACCTACGGAAGCCATTAAAAAATCTACCTTCTCATCGTCAGGTATCTTTTTAACTTTAAAGTAATAACTTAACCTGTCAACATATTTTGCCCAGGTATCAGATTCACTTTCGAATTCAGCAAATAAATTGGCTGCCTTGCTAGCCATGTTTAAACTTTCGATAGAACTATTTAAATTCTCAGAATCTAAGTTTAAATCTTCTGCATTAACAGAATTAACGTTTAAATCTTCAACTTCAGATTCAAAAAAAATTCGTAATTTCAATGTTAACATTAGCGCTAGCGCTCGCTTCGTTTACATCTAAATTTTCGCTGCTAGCAGCCACTTCAGGTGTCAATCCGTTATCACCTATTTTAGGCATAAGCCACCACAATAATTAAAAAATGCTTAAGCATACACAATTTTAAGGGATAAGCCTACACTGCTTTTAAAGCTTAAAGGCATAAGCCTACACTAAATTAATTCACTAGTTTAAACACAATTTCCTGAATAGTTTCCACATAACTACCGGAAGCAACTCGAGACTAATGGTTTCTCCTAACATCTAGGCAAGAATACTCAGTTAGCCTACCTAGCTTAAACTTAGTCTGCATTAAATAATTTAAATAACTAGGCTTTAGTTTGCATTAGCTCCTCCGAACTATTTACAAAACAACACGCTAGGCCTAAACAACGGCACTAACTGGTCCTCACTCGTTTTCTGTTGAAAGAAAAACGACTACGGTGGAAATACACCGGCACAAACCAGCCCGAGTAAAGGCGCGACAATAATGAATTCTCGAGGGGTAATTTAGTTGCATTTTTAACATGCGCTTCTAATTATAGTGCTATCAGTGTGACACGCCTACGCGTCGCACGGGTCACAACCTTGGTAAAATTACCCTTTAAGAATTCACTTGCCTCCCTCGGTTCTGGCATAAGGTACAATTTTCTCACTAATCAAATAGTACCAAATAAGTTCAACAACCCAGTTGAATTGGAAAAATTTAAACATATTAGGACTACAGATTAAAACTAATCATTTCTGCCAAAAAATGAAAAATTTTTAACTTACCGCAAGTTGGAGCACACCTGAGGTACACTGCAGTAGCCTAAATTAAATGTAACATGTCTACTCCTAGATAGCCATAGAAGGAATGGCACCCACTTCCTCGTCGCCAACTGTAATGTTCCCACTGGAACCGTGGGTTCTAATTAGACATGATGTTCACACTGAATGAAAGGACAGACTAAAACTGGCAATGGACGTTTATTAACTTGAATATAATTCTTTATATAGCGAATGTCATGTGACATTGGGTCACATGATATGTATGGTACGACATGCATGGATAGACTATGGCAACTGTGGGAGGTGTTAAGGTCAGCTGTGAAGGTTAACATTTGAGGAAGCTACCCTCCCAGTGTGGCTTGCACACAAGTGACGGCAAGCCACCACATAAACTTTAATTTAGACTTGGGGGTCCTAAATTAAATTTTCAAAAGCTAACTACAAACGTACGAACCACTGCCATTTTGCCCGGCATGGCATCCCACGGACATGGCGTCTCCATTCCCGACTGGCGTGACCCTTCTCTAGCTTGAGATCTGTGAGCTGTGCTAACGAATGAGTTCTGGGGCTGTGGTTTTATACACAATACCGGAAGTAGGTGCGGACGCCGAGGATAGCTGCGGGGGTCTGATTGGCTGAGGACCTCGAACAATGGAAAGTGGGAGGAGAAGTCGGTTGAACAAAGGGACTGGGTGCAGAGCAGTTTGAAGGAGTAGGGTCATGTAAACGGAAAAGATAGGCCTGTTTTGAGTTTCACTCAATTGAACTTTGGGAAATAGGCCTTTACTTTGTATTATTGGCTACGGATTGAATATTTACATGTTTGCAACGTGAATAGGCTCTTGTTAAGCTTAATACTTTGGCTTGGGTAATGCATAAAGCATTACTATTAAATTTTATAAGCTTTAACTGTAAACTGCAGTGTTATACACCACAACTAGTTTTGGCTGGGGGGGGGGAATTGAGGATTCAAAGTTTTTGCACAGTTTGACTTTCGGATTGGGTTTGAACAGATCTTTTATAAACATCTTTTAGTTTTTAATAGTAGATCAAGCTATCAGCAGTGTTTGAAAAGTCTCAGTCGGGTCTAGAGGAGAACTAAAACATATATACACTGAAAATTCGTGTCCGGTAGAATGCCAGGTCGTAGTACGTTTGGACATATGGTAGCGTTTCTGGGGGTAAAAGATTATAATAAAAGGATAAATGTGGTTAAATAAACTAGCTTAGTAGGATGCTATAACGCATTAAGTAACTGGGAAAGTTTTAACGTTTAATTTGGAAGTTTAAATTGATCGTTGTGGAAATTTTTCATATGGATTGCGACCGACAAACACTAAAAAATATCACACTTCAAATTGTTCTGTACTAATCCTCGAGGTTCAGTACCTGCGCAGAGGAAGCTCCTCCTAAAATGCACTAAGCTAGTGTGTTCGGGCTTTTTGCCCTAAAAAGAAAAGGATAAAATACAAATACAAAAGTACAGAGTTTCATAATGGCGGCCATGATGAAGGTGCGATGTGGTGGGTTTGAGGTGATCTTCAAACGTAGTTTAATGGTTCTTCCTGGCGGAAAGTCCGGATTTGGGCTTCCCCAAGAGTCTTGTATTTGGACAGGCTATTGAATGTCGAAGAGTTTGTAAGAATCGGACCATTATTGCAAAAACGGCGAGATATGCCTCGGCGTGGCATTTGGGTGCCACAAGAAAAAAATTTCAAAATTTTGAAAAACAGGCGTTTTTCGGTGGCGTTCGTTTACACTATTATACCTCCACCTGCCTGGCCCCTCTTCCCAAACGGCAGTGCATCCAACTTCCTGCCGCAGGCCCATCCTCTGCCTCTGCGGCCCCTCCGCCTCCGGCATCACCGCCGCCACCTCCACCGGTTGCTCTTCCTGCTCCTGCTGATCAGGATCCTTACTATTCCCCTGACGTCTCGGACTCTGGTCTACCCGACTCTCCGTTTCCAAACGATCCGGATCCATCGGAAATCCCTCCCCCTGAACACTGTAACGGCGGGGTAGGTGCTTGTAGCATCGCCGATCGCCTGGTGTAACTGGATCTTACTATCTTTCACTCGTGTTGCTTTCGAATACTTTTTCGGTTAAACGGCACAACTGCTACTGTCCCGATGTAGGTAATGGAGCATTGAAGTCCTAATCTAAGACCTGACTAGTGAATAAATAGCGGGTAACGCTGTCACCAAGGTGGGAAAAGGCTAGCTAAGTTAAACTTTAAAGAGAATTATCTTACTTATTAACTTCTAGCAAATAACTAGCGAACAAACTGACGGACGTTAAATAAACTCCTGGTTTTTATTTTAAACAAACATGAAGAAAATATCGCACTTTACATTTACAATTGGTAACTTTACACCTAGTTTAGGTTATAAAATACAAGGGGAATTTTACATTAAATTCAGACTTGAACAACGATGTTCACAAAAACAATTTCAAATAGAAACAGTAAGTTTGATTAGGCACAAGGGGATTTCGCAAAAGAGCCCTCTAAATTATGAACAGCCTCGGCTGTGTGGTAATAGTAGACCTGGTTTACAGTTATGTTTCAACGTGAATTAACAAAGCATTAAACCTCCTAGAGTTGCTGTTGATAAGTCAACTCCTTAAATTATAGAGCCGAATAAAGTCGATCCGAGCGATTAATCAATGGAAACCCCACGAAGATCAAACCGTCCTTTACTTTAAACTGCGTTTAAAAAAACATAATAAAGAAAGCTGGTTTTTAAGTAAGGGACCGTGAACCCTTAAATTACGGCCGCCAACGTCCGAAATGCCGTTTGGCTTGGCGCACCATAAGTTTACCTTCAAAGCTAAAGGGTTAAGTTTAAAGTTAAACTATAAATTTTGACGTAAAGTCCAAAAAATAAACTTTTAAAGTTAAACTAAGTTACATACGAACCACTACCTTTGCCTGGCATGGCAACAATCGGACCGCGGCATCTCTACTCCAGACCGGCGTAGCGACCTCTAGCTTTGAGAATCCTGAGCTGTGCTAACGAGTGGGGCTGGGGTTATATACCCATTACCGGAAGTTGGCGCGGACGCCGAGGATAGCTGCGGAGGGGAAGAGGAGGCGGACATCTTGGAGGAGGAGAGACTGACCTAGATCGGCCGAGCTGTTACTACCGGAAGTCGGAATGGACGGCTAGGGTAGCTGAGCGCTCTGGTTGGATGGGAGGTTCAAGGCAATGTTTTGGTTGGACGGGAATTGCGGAGGCTGAATTGACAAAGAGAATTGCCGACTTGAAAACTCACTTGCACTTTCAAAAACCAGGCCTCTAACGTTTACAACTCATAACATCGTGATTTTTAGGCCTATTAAATAAACTACGATGTTAGGCATCGCAACTATTGAAGGAGGGGGGGGGGGGGGCGCAGTGTAATGCACAGAATAATTATTTGACTTTGGGAATGAAACTGCTATTTACAATGCAGGTTTTTAACGAAGTAAAGGTAGTTTGTTTTCGTTTTTAGAGGTTTGCTACGGTCGGAGTTTGGATGGAGATGCTATAAAAAAATAGACATAAAAATATACACTGGGTCCGTAAAAATATACAAACATAAGCATTGGAGCTCCGGTAGGGTTCATGGCAAGAAGTTAAGTTTACCAAAATGCAATAAGTACACAAATCAAAAGATAAATGTTCCAGCTAGTCCTAAAGGGCCATATCGCAGTTTAGGCTAGTTTTTAAACTGGTTTGAACGTCCGACATCTTTCATAAATAAAGTCGTCACCTGTCACAAATAAAAAATATCGTGTGTTGTCAACATCTAAAACACAACTAAGCTGGAAAGTGTCTCGACTTTATATCTAAGGAAAAAATATACATTATTTACATTTTTAATTCGTAATCGCCATATAGACGATTTTCTTCTGGTGTGGAAGAATTCTGCCCTCAGGTTTTTTCTTCGGTGGTGTTGAGGTGTCCTCACCACGAGCGTCTGATACGAGACCGCGTTTACAACACATGAGGACGGTAGAAGAGATTATCCAGGATTGCTTCCTTTACAAACCCTCCGCCTCTGCGACTGACGCAGCCAAAAACAGAGATTTGGCCACAGGGTACGGTTTCGGTCTTTGGGACCAATCTCCGCTTCAGCCTCCGCTTCTAGGGCAATCAACTACACTTCTTACCACCCTCCTCCGCAACGGAGGTATTTTGTTGGGTAATGGCTTCCCCTTGGAGCTGGACAAGGACCACCCTCCGCCCTGCCCAGGCCGTGAGAATTACTTCTTCCGCCTAATTGGTGATGGCACCAGCAACCCAAGGAACTTTGACACTTATCCTCAATCCGATTTTCTAACGGCGGACTAGTGTTGCACGGTATTATGTTTTTGCAGGACGGTACGGTACGGTTCTGAAAACGGCGGTCTACGGTAATATCACGGTAATTTAAGGAAATAATTTTGCGCTGTTATCCACTTGAACACAAAAGAATCAAATATGGTTCTTGGCATTTAATTTTTTTTACTAAATATCGGAACTTTGCTTTCATCTTGATGTCACGCTGCGACATCGACCATAAATACAAAATCGCTCGTATGCGCTTGTTACTGAAGAGCTGCTCCCTCCCTAATCCCCCCCCCCTTTCCGCACTGTGGGCAAGCAGTGGGTCGGATTTCACTCGCTTGTGCGAATTTCGCACTTTCGCATGCACCTTCGTCAGCACCATAATCACGGTAATACCGCTGCTACGGTAATACCGTGGTGCTAAAAAAGGAACGATACTGATACCGTAATTTTTTTTTTACCGTCAATACCGTGAGTACCGATTCACCGTGCAACACTACGGCGGACACGAAATTGGATTTTCTATCGGCGGACACGAAATTGGACTTTGGCTCCTCACTCTACCTCCGACGGCGGGCAATGGTCCCAGTGTTCATCCTCCGCGATAACGATCGTATCCTCCACCTTGTCCTTAAAGCAGCTTCCCAGGCAGATGTTCTTAGCACCGCCGCAAATGCATTATGCGAAAGACTATACACTGATCCTCCGGATGACACTCGCCAACTTACCTTCCTCATAAATCAGGTGTTCCGCAAAAGCTGCTTCGCCACATACCGTGCGATGAACTGGTTTACACGAGCTCTTTTCAACTCGACCTTGCTGTTGCGGGAAATTGCACTTAATACGGCTCCCAACCTTGACGCCTCCTCTCGTCACCTCCTCCGGAATCGGCCCGTTCATGAAATTAAATCTCTCTACCGGGGGCTCATTCCCAAGTTGGCACCTCACTTAGACATTTCGCGCAAGCCTTGCTACAACAAGTCCAGCACTTCTCGACGCACTCATTCTCTTTCACGGTCTGACACTCCTGCAGATCATCCTGCCAAAGTCAAGACGACCGAACGCCCTCTGCCTCCGGCTTCCCGCTCTGCTTCACCCTTTCCAAATAGACATCAGGGCCGCGGACGGGGCCGCTCCCTGGGACGACCATCCTCCGATCCAAGTCGCCACTCCAGGAACAGGAGCCGCAATTCTTATTGACAATACACCTCCCCCACAAGTTGTAGGAGGGCATCTCCACTTCTGTGCCAAAGCTTGGCAAACAATCACCTCCGATCCCATGCTTCTGTCAATAATATCCTCCGGTTTCAAACCAAAGTTTCTGTTTCCTCCTCCCTGTAAGCGACCCTCCATGGGACCATCAATCCCCCTCCTCGGGACCCCTCTGCTCGTAGATTCGATCTCTGCTTCAAAAACAAGCAATTCGTGTTGTCTTACCTCAGTTTGCCCCGGGCTTCTACAGCAGCATATTTCTGTGCGACAAGAAAAACGGGGGAACCCGGGTAATTTTCAACCTCCGTCCTCTCAACCAATTTGTCTCCAATCTGCATTTTCAAATGGAAACTGTAGCTTCCATCCGCGAATCGCTCCGACTCAACGATTGGACTGTCTCCCTGGACCTCGCCGACGCCTACCTTCACATCCCCCTTTGTGCTTCTGTCCGCCACCTCTTCCGTTTCTTCCTAGACAACACCGTCTACGAATACCTCTGCCTTCCGTTTGGGCTCAACGCAGCCCCTCGAATCACCAACACGGAGTTCGCATTCATGCCTTTCTGGACAACTGCCTTCTTCCAGACCAACACTCCGGCGACCTAACCAAGAATTTGACCTCTGCCGTGTCACTTTTTCATCGTGTGGGTTTGGGTATCAACCTTCCAAAGTCTTGCCTCCTTCCTGCGCAAAAATTCGTTTTCCTAGGGGTTTTCTTCGACCTCCTCTCCTGGTCCGTGATGCCATCCCCGGACCGAGTATTGACCCACCTTCAAGCCACTCGGGACTTTCTACAAAAACCCAGCTACACCTTCCGCGATCTCGCCTCCGCTATCGGAACTGTGGACTCTTTTTGCAGATCTCGTGCCTTACGGAAGATGGATGGCGAGGCCTCTCCACCACCACCTCTTACCCAATGGACCCTCGCACCGCCGTCGACCTTCCTCCTCGCCAACGGGACCACTCCTTTCCAACCCAGACCTTCCTTTGGTGGATGGATGTTACAAATCTCACCAAGACGGTTCACCTCCACGAACCTCACCCACATCTTCATCTCTTCACCGACTCCTCTCACCTGGGATGGGGTGCCCATATCGACAATCTTATGGCCTCCAGAAACATCGGAACACATCAATTCCCTAGAACTTCGAGCTGTCCTACTCGGCCTCCGCCACTTCCAACAATATCTGACTTCATGGTAGTTCAAATTCATGTCGACAACACGACTGCTGTTGCTTACCTCCGCAGGGGCGTAGGTATATACCTGGATCCCTGAATGTCATTGCCGACTCCCTCTCTCGGAGGAAACCTCTGGCGAGCGAATGGGCTCTACATCCCTCTGTCTGTCATGCCCTGTTCCTTCTATGGCACCAACTGTCAGTGGACCTTTTTGCCACGAGATTAAACAACAAGCTGCCACTGTTTGTCAGCCCTCTACCGGACCCTTGGGACCCCAGACTTGGGACCCCGGACCCTTGGGACCCTTGGCAGTAGATGGACTGACTCTCGACTGGAATCATCTCCACGCCTATGTGTTTCCTCCACCGCGCCTCCTCCCACTTGTCCTCCGCAAGATCGCCAATTGCACAGAGCGGTTTCTCCTGTCGCACCGAACTGGCCATCCGCAGCCTGGTTCACACTCCTCCTCACCCTTCTCATAAAATCTCCTCGGCAACTACCGTCGCATCGGAACCTCCTCTCTGTGTCCTCCACTACAAGAATCTGTGATAGCCACTGGAAACAGTGGTTTCATTGGTGTGTCACAGAACAAGTCAATCCGGTCCCTCCTCCTATACACGACCTCCTCTGCTTCCTAACGTCCTTATTTAAGGAAAGTTTACGTGGCTCTACAATTCTGGTTTATAGAGCGGCGGCCAACACCGACCTCCTCTCCGATTACAAAATTTCGTCTCTGATCCATTCCTTCCAGCTGGACCGACCTCGTGTCACTAAAAAATTCCCCGATTGGGATCTTTTCATCGTCCTAACGGCCCTCATGGCCGCTCCTTATGAACCGTCAGCCTCCGGTCGCCTCAGTCACCTCACCAGGAAGACTGTGTTTCTTGTGGCTCTTGCTGTGTGCCTCCGCTGTAGTGAACTGCAAGCTTTATCTGCAACAGAAAGCGACTGCTTTTTTCTACCAGACTACACAGGTGTCACTCTTACGTCTTACTCCCCCTTTCGTGCCAAGACCCAGAAACCTACTGAACGAACTCATCCGTTCATCATTGCCTCTCTGTCCAACATCTTAAGCGATGATCAAGAAAAGACTTTGTGCGCAGTACGAGCCGTTCGATTTTACCTTAAGGCATCCCAACCAATTCGCAGGGACCGTACTCAACTTTTCCTTCCATTCAACAGTAAGGTTGGCCAGACCTCTGCGCGGATGATTGTCTCCTGGATCAAGACCGTAATTCTTCAAGCTTATGAAGCACTGGACGTTGACTGCGCCACGTATTAGGGTAACTGCACGCGAACTTCGTGCTATTTCCACCTCCTGGGCCCACTTCACCAGCAGAAATCATGGAGTCTGCCTCCTGGTGCCACCCAACCGTTTTCACATCCCACTACCTCCGGGATATGTCTCTTCATGCTAACGGCTTGTATCGTGTTGGCATTTCATAGCAGCCAACCGTGTACTCTGATCCCTGCACACTATGGACTTACTCTGGGAAGGGAACCGGTCGCTACCTGAGGGGACTCCGATCAAATGGCACCCGCCTCCTTGACGAAGTCTAAGGGAATGCTAATAAAAAAGGTAATGGATTTTTTCAAGGCAACTAGAAACGTCAAAATACCAGTGTTACCTGGTTAATTTTGGTTTCTATTGCGTATTGAAAAAAAATACATTACCTTGCTCCCGCCCTCCTCCCCTCTTGTCGCCATTTGGGCAGGAAAGAGGTATCGAAAAGAGAGCTCTGCCGCTCTGCTTAGAATTATATATGATGGTAGCGAACCGGAAGGCTCTGCGTTTGTTTTCTATAGATTGAACAGCATTAGAGAAGGAGCATGCTAATACAAAAGGTAATGTATTTTTTCAATAGGCAATAGAAACCAAAATTAACCATGTAACACTGGTATTTTGACGTTTTTTTTTTTCTGGTGCCCCGTTATTACACCGCCGCCCAATCCTTTCCTTTCAGTACTATCCATTTCTGGACCTTGTGATACTGCAGCTACGTCCCCGATTCCCTGCAGTCAACCTCCATCAGTATGAGACCTACGTCCCTTTCCGACGAACTGTCGTACAAAGGAACGTTATGCTTGTCTCAAACTTCAACTTCAAGCCCGAAAAGTTGCTGCCAAGTTGGCATCCTCTGTGGGACCGCAACTCACTCCTCTGGATTTGTCCTCACATTCATCCCATCCTTCAGTGACTGGACGTTCTGCCACTCAGCGAACCAGTGAGCCTCTCACACCATCCTAGGATCGTGCTCTCATGGACTCTTCACTACAGACTTTTAAACGGAAAGCTCCAGTCTCCGATTATACTTCAACCTGTCCTGCTTCCATCCCTAAGCGTCATAAACCATCGCTTAAAGACGCTGGTCCATCTGCCATTCCAGATGATACACATCCTGATCCCGTCTCATCAGGTCCGTTGCCTCCACAGGTCCCTCCTGCGGACAATGACTTCGATTCTTATTACTCGCTGGACACATCCCTTTCGGATCAACCTCGTCCGCCGTTCCAAGCGGACCCAGATCCTTTCGAGATTCCACTTTCAGAGTTACTAAAGACAGTCGAAGGGATCGTTCTGGACTGTTTTCTATACAAACCATCATCCTCTGACCCAGTATCCAAGAACCGAGGTCTTGCTACTGGTTTTGGCTTTGGACTGCGTGATCAACTTCCGCACCAACCATCGTTACTGGGACAGTCAACTACGCTCCTCACGACACTGCTCAGAACTGGCGGCGTCCTCCTCGGTAACGGGACACCTCTTGAATTGGATAAGGACCTACCTCCTCCTCGTCCAGGCCGTGAAAGCTACTTTTTCCGTCCCGTCAGTGAGGGCACAGCCAATCCCAGAAATGTTAACTTACCCTCAGTCAGAATTCCTCATTGTAGACACAAAGTTGGATTTCGGATCCGCCCTCTATCTTACCAGACGAGCAGCGGTCCCTGTTTATGTCCTACGTGACAACGACTGCATCCTCCGCCTTGGTCTTTGTGCTGTGTTCCAGGCAGACGTCTTCAGCACCTCAGCCAATGCACTGTGTGAAAGACTCTACTTTGAACCTCCTCCTGATGACACACGCCAACTAGCATTTCTTATCAATCAGGTCTTCAGGAAGAGCTGCTTTGCCACCTACCATGCTATGAATTGGTTTACGCATGCCCTCTTCAACTCCATGCTCCTTCTGAGAGAAATTGCTTTAAACACTGCACCTAATCTCCATGATTCCACTCGCCATCTCCTCCGGAACCAGCTCATTCACGAGTCCGAATAACTGTTCCGTGGATTGAAAGTGGTTCCTCACCTTGACATCTCCCGCAAACCTTATTACACCAAGAATCGCCAAAATCGCCGACAACGGTCCGTCTCGTATTCCAAGTCGGATCAACCTAAAGATGACTGGCAAGCCACAAAGTATTACGGAGCCTAGCTAAAGTCTCTTGGGGGGGGGTAACATTTTTCCTAACTGGCAGTATTCTCCTTCCTCTCGACGATCCTGGTAGAACTGCCACCACTCATTCGCGAATGAGACCTAACCTTAACTCTGTTATGATTTAAAACTTGCTTTAAGTTATTCATGCAGAAGTCAAATAAAAGAAGTCGATTTCAAACATATGCACATTTATTTATGGCAAATATCACAAGTTACAGGTTAACTATTTAACATTGAAGGTAAACAACTTTCAGTTGGGTGCACAACTTACAGCTGGAACCAGTTAAAAATAGTTTAACTGAATTTTCAGGCATTTTGCGATGAAACAAGTTATGATTTTGAAAAAAACCACAAAAAATATATTAATTCTTCTTCCCTTTATGATTTTGGGTCGGGAAGAAAATTAATAAATTATCAAGGTTTTAGGAATCCGTGGACCTCACACTAGCTTGTCATTGCGTAGGCTAAGAAATGTTGGGCTTAAGAGCTAGGCCTAATTCTTATTAATCTTTTTAAGGACTAAATCATTTTAGGATCCCTTCCCCCCAAGATCTATTAGCTAAAGTATCTTTAAACTCAATTTTAGTTTAAGTACTTTACAAAGCTGAAGCTTACCAAGTCATGGTACTACCAAGACTTCATCTTCAGCTTATCCGTTACTCGGCTAAGCGCGCGCCTACTGTAGGAAAGGCATAGCGTCCCACCGATCTACAGTGGTTTTGGGGCCAAGATTGCAAATGTCCGTTTCCTTAAATACTGTAATACAGTGCCTTCACGCGGACGGACAGGAGAGCTCAAGGCTTATTTGTTGAAAAACCTAACTCAATTTCATAAACTGGATTTCAATTCGACGATTGCCTTGAGGCGTTTGCGCCTAAGGCGATTATTGGTTGGCTACATGTTGCAGTCCTAAAATTTCCAGCGACCGGCAACTTGACTTCCTGGAAAAGGCGTCGTTCAAACACCCGCGCTTTCTTCAAGACTGAGAAAAGAGCATCCAAGCACGCGAGCATCCCATTGGCCGAGCTCGTGCCCTGTGATTGGCCAAAAATGGCACTCTCCGACCTGGTTCCGGTTTGACGATCATAGGGTCAGCTATACTAATTTCAAACTGAAATGCGCTGACATTAATTTGTTTTTATTTTTAAAATAATAATGCTATGCAATACTACGAATTAATAGCTATAGGACTAAAGCTCGATAAATGAAAAATTCCAACTCTAAGTGAGTTGACACGCAAATCTAAAATCGCCATTGGCACTGGCTAACAGCTGGTACAGCGCGACGCTCCTGCCATTACGTTAGGTGAACTGAGTCAATTAACGAAGCACTAAAATATTAGTTTAACCTAGATTAAAATACCAATTTATACTTTAAACTAACTAGAATTTTATTTAATGCCCAAACTAAAAGATTTCGAGATTGGTTCCAACCGCATTTGTACCTACAGTTTTCTGGCTCCAAGCTGAAATACATTTCTATGGTCACAAATGCAATTCGTAAAAACGGCCGACACAGGTCGATCTTCTTTTCAAATGACAATATTTAACAATATTTACATTTTTCTCGAGTGGCAGGTTACATGTCAACAACAGAGGTTGCATATTTTTATCCAAACGAATCCGACATTTACCTTAATAAACATTAAGTAAATTCGAAGGGTTTTACAGAAATTCGCGTAACGGCGGATGGTACGACGGGGTAGGTGCTTGTAACATCGCCGGTCGCCTGGTGTAACTGGATCTTACTATCAATCACTCTACTTGGCGTTTACGTACTTTTTTGGTTAAACAGCACAACTGCTACTGTCCCGATGTAGGGAATGGATGATTGAAGTCCTAATCTAAGACCTGACTAGTGAATAAATAGTGGGTAACGCTGCCACCAAGGTGGGAAAAGGCTAGCTAAGTTATATTTTGAAGAGAATTGTCTTAAATACTAACTTCTAGCGAACAACGAACGAATAAACCGTCGGACGTTTAAAAATCCTGGTTTTTATTTTAGTCAAACATGTTACAAACATTAAAACATTTGCACTTTACATTTGGTATATTTACACCTTAGTTTAGGTTAAATAACAAAAAGGAATTTACATTAAATTCAAACTAGAACAGAGTTATGTTCAACAAACAATTTCAAATAGAAACAGTGACTTTTTAGGCAACGGGGATTTCGCAAAAGAGCCCTCTAAATTACGAACAGTCTCGGCTGTGTAGTAATAGTAGACCTACCTACAGTT
Source organism: Lithobius niger (assembly GCA_023313725.1). Taxonomy (NCBI): domain Eukaryota; kingdom Metazoa; phylum Arthropoda; class Chilopoda; order Lithobiomorpha; family Lithobiidae; genus Lithobius; species Lithobius niger. The sequence continues at coordinate 6,662 of JAHWFP010020712.1, read as the reverse complement.
ATTTTTTACAAGGGAACACCCAAATAATCAAACCGTACCCATTGGCGATTCACATTAGAAAAGGGATGTACTATGCTTCTGCAAATCTAATTGACCCAACGGACCTTTGTTTACATTAAACTGCGTTTAAAGAAACGATGAAAAATAAAAGCTGGTTTTTAGTAAGGGACCGTGAACCCTTAAATTACGGCCGCCAACGTCCGAAATGCCGTATGGCTTGACGCACCATAAAATTACCTTCAAAGCTACGAGGTTAAGTTAAAATTAAACTATAAATTTTGAGTCCAAAAGTTAAATTTTCAATCTAAACTAAGTTGCATACGAACCACTACCTTTGCCCGGCATGGTAACAATCAGACCGCGGCATCTCCACTCCCGACCGGCGTAGCGACCTCTAGCTTTGAGAATCCTGAGCTGTGCTAACGAAACTCTACTGCGTCTGGGTTTTTATGCCTTCTGCTTGGCAGGCAGGTAGAGGGTTAGCGCGGACCTGTAGGAGAGCGACGGAGGGGGTGAGTGGGGAAGAGGTGGACGCTTGGAGGAGGAGAGACTGACCCAACCCGGCCGAGCTGGCTCTACCGGAAGTCGGTCATGACAGCGCGGACGGGCAGGGTAGCGAGGCTGCTCTCAATGCGTGGAGAGTTGAATCCGTGTATTTACGGCTACGGTATTGAAGGAGCTGAGTCAAAGGATTTTTAAAGGCTTTGTGAACAATTAGAGGCCTGGCATGGAAGTGCAGTGAGTTTAAAACTCGTAAACAACGTGAATTTAGGCCTATAAAAATAAACTACGATGTTATGCATTGCAACTATTGAAGGAGGGGGGGGGACGAAGTGTATTGCTCAGAATAAATATTCGACTTTGGGAAACGGATTGCTATATACAAGGCATGATTTAATTGAAGGAAAGCTAGTTTGTTTTCTTTTTTAGAGGTTTGCTACGGTCGGAGTTTGGATGGAGATGCTAAAAAAATAGACATAAAAATTCATACACTGGGTCCGTAAAAATAAACAAATAAAAGTTTGAGCTCCGGTAGGGTTCATGGCAAGAAGTTAAGTTTACCAAAGTGCATTAAGTGCAAAAATCAAAAGATTAAATATAGCAGCTAGTTAAAATGGGCTATAATGCAGGTTAGGTTAGGTTTTAAACGTTGGACATTTTTCATGAATAAGCAAAGTCGTCACCTGTTACAAATAAAAAATATCGTGTGTTGTCAACATCTAAAACACAACTAAGCTGGAAAGTGTTGCGGCTTTATGCCTAAGAGAAAAATATACATTATTTACATTTTTAATTCGTAATCTCCATATAGACGATTTTCTTCTGGTGTGGAAGAATTCCGCCCTCAGGTTTTTTCTTTGGTGGTGTTGAGGTGTCCTCACCACGAGCGTCTGATACGAGACCGCGTTTACAACGTCTCATGGCTTGTTAAAGCCGGATGCAACTTTTACGAAAAAAGGGACCCACGTAACTTTTCTTGGCATGCATTTTAACAAGTGGGATCCAAGTTAAATTATCACAAAATAAATAAATGGTATTTTTATTTATTTTAATAATAGTCAGAACGGACTACTGAACTGAGTAGCCTACCCATATTTCTGCCGATACGACATACAAGGAAAATTGTAGTTCCTGGAGAGAAATAGTAGCTAAACAGAAGAACAATTAAAAACAGGCTAATCTGTTACAGGCCAGTAACGAACCTGAGTTTAGGAAATAACCAAAGCCTTCCCACACCACGAGGGTGGGGGGGGGGGGGTTGAGTGATAAATTACGATCTTCCTTCCACGCCCCCACTGAAGGAGATGACTTCCTGTCGCCCGAGGCGGCAAGAATCAGTGCTAAACCAATTGCAAGTACAATCGAACAAGTGCAAGTAAATGTTGAGCAGTGCAAAAATCAATAATGTAAACACTCAAGGACAAGACAGTGCGAGTGATTCCATTTCTCTTTATGCAGGTGGATGCAGTGAAAAAAAAGCAAAACCCATCAAAAAAATTCGGACCAGAATTTCATTGACAAACAACATTTAACAAGTTATATCGTTGCAAATTAAAAATGACACAGCCTCTCAGTACTCTGTTAATATGTCCCCGCCGGCATGGGAATGTCGCATTGTAATTTTAGTTTATCCAGTAAAATTACCAAAAACTCCGATCGTCCCCCTCTAAACTAGTGTGCAATTCATTTCAGAAAGAAGGATTCTATGGGCACGTACTAAAAAACTGTGGGCTCTATTCTTAACTTACAACACACTGGACAGGTTTTCAGGTCACCTGACAACTACTGATGTAGCGGTGGGCGCTACGACGGCTGAGGTGCTTGTAGCGCCCCCGACATCCTTGGTTGACGAGTACTTCTTTGCATCAGGTTACGTGATTATTTCGACTTTTTACGATAATAAGCACAGCATGGGCTACAGTCCCGACATGGGGGATGGAGCGTCGGTGTCCTATTCTAGGCCTAACCTTAATGCTTCCGGTAATACACTGCCACCAACGGTGGATTAATTTAATTGCTTAACGAAGTATAAAGCTAAAATGAGCTACATAATAATTTACACTTAAAAACAATTAATCTGCTAGGGAACGAACCTGAGGTTTAAAAACTATTGGTTTTTATTTTATTTTAATGTGGGGCATTCTTGTTGGAGTTTAAGAAACTCGGTTTTGTCAATATTGAGCAAACTTGAAAGTTGCTCCGTTTGAGGGCCTAAAATAGCCGCGTCCAGACTGTCTGGTTTGGGGTTGACAAAGCCATCCATCCCTTCTTGTGGAGGGACTACACTGAGTTCAGCCTCGCTGCTAGACTCCTCGCTATCGCTGGCGATCTCACGGTAATTAGGGCGTAAGATGGGTAGCTGCTCATTCACGCGTGTCTGGGAAGAGTGACGGCATTAACGTACGTGGGGAGGGGGGCAAAACCTTTTTCCTCTAATACATTTTGGGACGGCACGCCGAGTAACATATCGAAATGGGGCCCAATGTAATCCGATACGAGAGCTTCGGATTGAATGACTCCATAGGGAGTTTGTACGTTAATTAGAGCAATTTCGTGGGCAGTAGTTTGCTCTGTTAAGGCATTATGGCAATGTGTATACCCACCCGTAAATTGTTCGGGTTTTACAAGATTACGTGACACTACATCATGGGTAGACCCCGTATCTCTAAGGACTAAACATTTAGTTCCGTGGACGGCCCATTCATGAATGTGTTTAGAAAGCACTATTTCGGGAGGGGCAGTATTTACAAAGTTACAATCTGCGTCGGTGGCTGCTTTTTCAGCCGCGATGCGGTAGCGACACTCGTTTTTTCGGTGCCCGGGGCGTTTGCAATAAAAGCAGTTGCCATCGTACTGACGTGGTCGGTCAAACTCACGGTTAGGGTTAGCACTAGTGGCAGTGTCCCTACCAGGGGCGTCAGTTTTAACTTCGACAGTTCCAGCCGGATTAGCTGTCGGGTGGTGGTTACGTCGGTTACCACGTTGTTGACCTGAAGGTTTAGAACCTTGGCTTGATGTAGCAGCTATGGGCTGTGTTTTGGCTGCACGAGTGGCAGTTTCGGTAGCAATTTGCTTGTTTCGAGTAGTGTACTCGTCACACAGTTGGGCTGCTTCTGCCAACGTACCCGTCTTAATTTGATCGGGGATCCATTTTCTGAGGTGGTTAGGGCAAGATTTGTAAAATTGCTCCAAGAGCATTAAATTAACAAGTTTATCGAAATCCCTGTTAACTTTGGCTAATTCAAGCCATCTGGAAAACAAAGTTTCCAAATCAAATGCGTAGTCATGGTACTGCATTTCTGGGTCCTTTTCGAGTGAACGAAATTGCGTTTGCAATGACTCTTTCGTCTGAACAAATCGGGCAAGTAATTTAAGTTTAACTACTTCATAGTCGAGCATTTCCGTGTCGGAAAGCTGGCCCCAAACTTTGACTAAAACTTCTTCCATTAACGGTAACAAAGCAGTTGTCCATTGGTCCCTGGGAATTTTCTGAGTAGTTACAATTCTCTCAAATATTTTTAAGAAACTGTTAATTTCTGTTTTGGGCGTCCACTTATTCATTAATCGAACAACATCAGCAACTTTACCCGGTTTTACTGGATTCGGTTGAGCTGGGGGAGCGCCGTTGCTCCGTTTGGAGCGGCGTTAAGATTAACACTAGTAGCTTGTAGTCTAGCTAATTCAAGCTGTTTGTCAAGTCGTCTTAACTCGTGGGCGTTATTTTGGGCCTCTTGGTCTTTAATAGCAAGTTCATGGGCACGGCGTTTATCACCTTCGGCCACTTCAAGAGCTCTTAACTTTAAGTTCTTCGGCTTTGAGAAAAAGCTCATTTTTTACAGCTAGCTCTTTTTTTGCTAAAATAGTAGCCTCTCTCTTCTCTATAGCATTAGCTAGTGGGTCGGAGAGTTCCGTTAAATCTAGTTTACCGTCTTCGAGGGCTGCTCGTAAGATTTGTACTGATTCTGCTCGAGAGTCACTTACAGTGAATCCTAAGTTTAAACAAGCCTTTTTTAGGTCTTTGTTGGGCAAGTCATGGATGATTTCGTCTTAATTCCTCCATTTCTGACATTTTTGTTTTTAACGTTAAATGGGTTCAAAATAAAGCTTTTATGTTTAAACCAAAATTAAATCCAGCCGCATATTAATTTGAACGTTAATTTTGGACAGAGTGAATTACTAAAAAAACTTCTCCACCAAATCCAGCAAGTTTATACATAAAAATACACTTTCAAGGACCCCTAGCACTCTGGTATGTGAATAGCTAAAATACATAAATGTTCTTAAGTACAATACTCGGCTTGGCGGCCTTAAAGCACATCTCATGTACACTTACCCCTTTACACACTTACCCCTTTACACACAATCGCTGTGTTGTCAGTCTGTCCTTCCTGTTCCACCGTAGTACGGGAAGTCCTACTGCCAAAAATCGGTGCCGATCGTCTCTGGCGGTCTAATCCACTGGGACCTTGGTTGGCAACTCAAAATCCACTGCTTGGCTGCACGAAGCACCTGCTTCTGGGCTTCAGACGGTTCCTCCTACAGCATCGGATTTTGGGGACACGTCTCTCGGCTAGCGGGCCTCACTGGAAGCGGCAGTTGTTGCATCCTGGCGCCGGCAGTTGTTGTGGTTGCTTGGCGGTGTTTTGCCCCGTTTTTGACGGCAGGGCGACTTCTGCTTCGTGATCGTGTTTACGTGATCACTGGCATCTACTTCGTGGCCTTATTTTACTGGACCACTGACGTCTAGTTGGAATGGACTTGCATCCTTCTAAGAACTTGGCATAGTAGTATGGCAGGGGGGAAACGCTTGTCGGGAACAGCACCTGTTGATCCCGCCACTGCCACCAAGTTGTACGGCGGACGCTACGACGGCTGAGGTGCTTGTAGCGCCCCCGACATCCTTGGTTGACGAGTACTTCTTTGCATCAGGTTACGTGGTTATTTCGACTTTTTACGATAATAAACACAGCATGGGCTACAGTCCCGGCTTGGGGGATGGAGCGTCGGTGTCCTATTCTAGGCCTAACCTTAATGCTTCCGGTAATACACTGCCACCAACGGTGGATTAATTTAATTGCTTAAACGAAGTATAAAGCTAAAATGGGCTACATAATAATTTACACTAGAAACAATTAATCTTACTAGGGAACGAACCTGAGGTTTAAATACTCTTGGTTTTTATTTTATCATAATGAAAAAAATAAACACTTTTACATTTAAGTTCACTAGTTGAGCTTTTGACAAGTTTGGCAAAAACAAAATCAACAGAATTTACATTTAGTAATTCACATTCAAACAAGAACAACGATGTTTGTTCTTAAACACTTGATTTAGAATAGAAAAAGCATATTTATCTTGGGTTCCTATCCAGGAATACCCAGCAAGCTGAACCGCGTCCGCTAAGTTACAACTATATTTGACAACTGTAGTTTTCAAGTCGTCCCACAGTTATTTTTCCTCGCGAGGATCAAACCGTCCCTTTGTTTACATTTAAAAAATGAACAAAGTAAGAAACTGGCTTTTTAGAAAGAGATGCCTACTCTAACATTATGGTGGTAAAGACCAGCAATGCCGATAAGGCTTACCAACCATAAAGACTCCAAGCTAGAGGTTAATTTAATTTAGACTATGAATTTAGAATTGGGGGGTCCTAAAGATAAACTTCTAAAGTTAAACTAGTTTACTTACAACCACTACCATTTTGCCCGGCATGGCAATCCCGGACGTGAGCTGTGCTGGCTTCGCTGTAGAGGGAGGGCAACTCGGGCTTTTTATGCTGGAGCAGTGGATTTTCTGGACCAAAGCGCGGACCCTGAGGAGAGCTGCGGGGGTCTGATTGGCAGAGGGCCAGGAGAACAATGGAAAGTGGGAGGAGAAGTCGGTTTGACAAAGGGAGTAGGTGCAGAGCCGTTTGAAGGAGTAGGGACATGTAAGACGGAAAAGACAGGCCTGTTTTGAGTTTTACTTAATTGAACATTGGGAAATAGGCCTTTACTTTGTATTATTGGCTACGGATTGAATATTTACATGTTTGCAACGTGAATAGGCTCTTGTTAAAGCTTAATACTTGGCTTTGGGTAATGCAGAGAGCATTTCTATTAAATTTTATAAGCTTTAACTGTAAACTGCAGTGTTATACACCACAACTAGTTTTGGCTGGG
>JAHWFP010020709.1:0-17199 GCA_023313725.1 Lithobius niger | reverse complement strand
TTCCTTAAAAATAGATTCGAACGCTTTACCGATTGTTTCAGCATCTTTTTTCTTCACTGGTTTAAAATGAACTCTCTTAGTAAAATTGTCTATCGCTACTAGTAAAAAATTTATGTCATCGTTAAATCTAGCTAAAGCATGAACATCCATCAAATCTACGCTCCATATCTTGTTGATCCCTTTAACTATTATAGGATTCCGTTTAAATCGTCGAATAACAGGCTTGAATAAACTATAGGTTTCTTGCGATGATAAAAAATCTTTAACTTGTTTCAATGTTACTTTTAATCCTCTTCTTTTAGCTTCCCTGTACAATCTGTGCACACCACCTAACCCACCAGGAGAAGCCGGGTCAAAGTATAATTCCTGTAACTGTTTCTCAATAATAGTCGTCATTCCACAGTTTAGATATATCAGTGAGTGATACGTCTGAGTCTTGTTTTTCTTTGTCTTCTTCTTCTTTTTCTTTCTCTATATCGCCTAAGTTTTCTGCCATCAATGACGCAGTCGGGCTTTCGTCACCATTTTTATATTGTTTAATTTTTTTTTTTACATTTTGTTGATGTTGTTGTAAGACTTCCTTACGTTGTTGGATGGAGTGTCCAGGTTGTAAAGAACGACGACCCGAATGTTTTTTCACTACTTTTGAAACAAAAGTCCAGCCGGGCTCCTTTTTCATCTTGGTGCGATGATGTTTACTTTCCGTCAGAGCTCCGTGGACAAGCCTCCCTACGTCACTATCCTCTATGACGTTTTGCATATGTATCAAACGACCTTCCGAGTCCCACTGAACTCTACCACTTCGTAAAACTCTCTCAACACGTTTTTTATATTTAGGAATGACACCACTCACTATGTCTTCTATAGGTTTTGGTTGCTTGACGTATGTAGGTCTTGATGTAGCAGAGAGTTGGAACGTTGTTCTCGGTGGAGGGGTGGGCACCGTTCTTGAAGCCGGGGTGGGAGGAGTAGGCATGGGCACTGTTCTTGGAGCTGGGGTGGGAGGAGTAGATATGGGCACTGTTCTTGGAGCCGGGGTGGGAGGAGTAGGCATGGGCACTGTTCTTGGTGCCGGGGTGGGAGGGGCAGGCACTCCTGGCCCCCCAGGAGCCCCTGGCCCCTGGGGTGGCACGCGGCGGGTCGGAGCTTTAATCTCAACTTTCACCGGTTCACCTACCCACTCGGCGTCATAACGTAGGTATCGATTGAGCAATTGGTTATACAATTTCATTTTGCTATCATCGTCCAATGCATGGTTTTGCATTAATTCACTCATTTCATGTTCCATGTACTTAAGGGGAGCTACGTAAGGCGACTTGTCGCGCGTAGTTGGTGGCTGGGACGAAAGATACATTTTTTTAAACATTTTTTTGGTTCTTTAGCTGCCCAACAATCCCGTTATCGCACCTATAATGGGCGGAATTAATGCACCTAAGAATGGAAGGCCGCCCTTCTGAATAATTTTTTGCTTGGCCTTTCTGTTATGATTTCTTGTAGCTAAATATTTCACTTCTCGTTTGTAACGACGCAGTTTAGCCTTCTGGCCAGGACTAATTCTCACACGACCCTTTAAAGTATTAAGAGCTGCTAGGGATAAAACGTCAACTAGCTCCGGGCAATTCAACAATGCACACTTGACGTCTTTTTTAACTCTTTTACTAGTCAGTAGATGCAGGACAGGTAAAAAGTCCTTCACTCTATAATTTTTCATTCTCTACAAATAGTATGGATGGATCTTGGAAAATGCTGGATCGAAATCTTAAAATACTAGGTGTTTCTGGTCTCAGATCTAGAAATAGATATGTATAGGGATCGATCGTAGCAGATTTATATACTTTCACTAAATTTTTCCCTCCGATAGATAATTGTTCTCCTAATAAAAATATCTGCCGATAATCACGTACAGTTTTCATTAATATTAAATAATGTGCCTGTAGACTGAGCGCACGTAATTGTTTGTCATATAAATTATGCGCAACAATTACGCTAATACCTCTATGATGCGAGCCTCTGTGTACTATTTCCAATAATAAATCTCGAGATGTAGTTTGTAGCAAATCATCAACTAATAATAAAGTATTAGGCTGTATTGAATTGTACAAATCTTCGTTTAATCCATAATGAAACGTAATTGGAACTGGGGAAGTTAGTTTTAACGTTTCATAAATCGGTTGTTCCTCAGCGTAACAAAAAACTATTCTTTCGGGCGGAGGGACTATAATGTTTTGCGAATTTTCGATTAAACTTTTAATCCAGTGAGTTTTTCCTGAAGATGTAGCTCCTACTAATAAATAGACGGAAGGATGTTTCAATCGCACATCCATTTTTATGGAATGGAAATGATTTCTTCCTCCTATTTATAGTAGTAAGCCCCCCCCCTCCATAAAAAGTGCGTCCATTTTTATGAACACTGAAAATCGTACCACCATCCTATTTTTAGTTGTAAGCTCCCCCCCCAAAAAAAAAAATTACGTCCATTTTTATGAACACTGGAACTGATATCCACAATTTATAGTTGTAAGCACCACCTCCCCCAAAAGAACAAATACAGAACAAGTTTTGTCATTTCATAAAAAGTTGTTTATTATGTTTCAGTTATACAAAATTAATCATTTGGCTCTTTGTTAATAGTTGTGCTTATACAACAATAATTAATCATGAGATGCCTTGTTAGCTAATAATGATGTAATATAGGGAAAGTATGCAGCAAATCGAACGATGAACGGATCGGTGAGGTCAAAGTGTTTCTCATCATGGGAAGCCAACCATACTGGAAGCAAACTTTCGAAAGGTAGAATTGCTTTGTCAATGGGAGTCAAATCTTCCAGAACTTCGCTGTCCATTTGCATAAGATGTATCAACCAGTTGCGACGTTTACACTTGGAATTCAAAGTTTTTATCACCAGAGATTTTTCATTGTGATTTGTGTGTGCTGTGGTACACAGTCCACGAATCACATCACTCGCCACTGGTTTTTTAAAACGCACAAAAGCACACACTTCTTTCGAGTTTTGTCCGACGCATGAAGAAACAATCTGGTATTCACCACTGAATAATACCAAGGCATTGTAAAGGTTTCCTTTTTCAAACTGGGAGTGTTCGGATGGAAATTTCACAGCAAAACACACACTATTGGACGGATTGACACTCCGGCGTTTCTTCGTCTGCAATGCACGTCGGACGGCACTTAAATCCTTGCCGATCTTGTCTTGACGAAATCACAACACTATATGCCTTAAAAATTTACCAACATCCAGTAAAAATATTGTCCCGCCTTGTGAAACGAGCATTGGTCACGCTCGTGCATCATACAAAACGGATACGCGTCACGTTTTTCGTCTTTTTTTTTCAGCGGCTTTTCACATCCAAAATTGTTTAAATCAATCACTTCATTGACGTTACATCGATTTAATAATAATTCCTTTAACTTATGGTCGCCTTTGACTGCAAAAATGGGTTTACCCATTTGTAAATAAAGCTTTTTAATGCAATTTATTACTTCCTTAAGTGTATAGTCATATGTGAAATTCTCATACCGAATACCGTGAATGAATTCTGTACAAAAATTAACATTGAATCTTTCCTTACTTGTCAGGTTATGAAAGTTATTTGGTAAAACAATTGACCAATGAAATCGTATAGATTGGCTAAATAAGCTTATTTCTTTAAACTGATATTCATCAGCGTTAAAAGCGTTTGATGTGCAAGTTACTAACTTTGTTACATCCATTTTCCTTTTTTAACACGGAAAAACAGCATTTGATTACACAGTGTGGAAAATTGGACCACTTACGGTATTTTGTAAGTTTATGAAATGGTTAATTTCACCTTCAGAATCGCACAATGTGTGAAACTGATCGACAGACAATGAGATACATTTTGTTTTCTCACCCTCACGAATAAAAACAATGCGTTTTTCACCGTTTTCAACAGCTAAAGTGACGGCGAAATTCCGGTCCAAATAAAGAGTTTTTGATCGGTCGGTGGTATCAACAATCGCTTGTAAGGCCTTACAGTCCTGAAGGAACACTGAAAAATCTGCTGCCTTTATTGTAACTCCGTGACTCGTAGGAAAATATCTGATCTTTCCTTCTCCATAAACACGAATATGCGCATAGGTTGAACTGTTTATCACGCAAAATAATTTTTCTCCCAAATTGACAGAATTTTCAGGTTTCAATGGGAGGTCGGGTACAAAACAATCCATATTTCCTACCTTTTTTTGTTGTGATTTCGTGTTTTGGCTAAAACAGAAAAAAAAACTATTTATTTAAAAAAAACCTTGAATTCTAAGCTATATTTCAAAGTAAAATTGTTGCGTTGCAATGAAACGGTTTAGTAAGATGCTAAATAGTCGGTTTTGTGTGGTGCTAGACTAGATACGTAATGTATTATAAGGAGGGCTACTATATTAGCATTTGCAAAGCGACAAGTGTACTTTTTAACTTGTGCAAGTGACTTACAGTTGGTTGGTTGAATCCTGTCGTTCTGTGGAAGAGAGTGTTGTCGGACCGGGCGGCGTTTGTTTGCCACCAGCCAATCCGAGCGGCCTTTTATAAGCCCGCTGTGTCCTGGTTGGCTGACGTCTGAGGGTCAGACATGCCTACGTGGTGATTGATTTACTTGTTTACATCTGGAAAAGAAGGCAAAACCGGTCTTGGATTGGCCACGTAAGAAGGACATGCGTACACGTGACTGCTTTAATGACCGACCACTGTGTTTACTTCGTGACTCTTGACTGGTCAGATCCTGTTTGACCTGAAGGATAACACGCCTACTGTGTAATTTATTGTTCTACGTAACATGAAAATGAACATGACTTGATTACGTAACAAAAAACCAGCCTTGAAGGACTGGTAGGAACAACATGAAAAGAAATGACTGGGGGGGGGGGGGTTATTTGTCTACTAACGTGAGTTTCGAGTGGCACAACCACACCTAGTGTGTACTTTATTCATCTAGGTAACATGGACAAACCCGTGATGTGATTAGATAACCACAGTAGAAAACTATGTTTAAGACATGCTGTACACTGTATAAATTATTCAGCTGTTTACGTCTGGCTTACTCAGAAATGGTCTTGGGTTGGGTTTTAGTGGTGTTAGACGTGACCAGTTTTTAAACACGAATTGCTAGACTGAAAACACATTCAAGGTTGTCTGCCTAACTGTTTCGTTATGCAATCACACACAAGGTTAACAAGTTTTGTATCAAGTCGGCATTACGAACTTTAAACCAGTACAATTTTCGTTCCACATCATTTCGTTAAGTTAATTAAATTATAGACAGATGAAAGTTGATTTAACATTCAAATATACAACATTCAGTATAAGAAAAGAAGTTTAAACTTTATTTCAGAAATTTAGGTTTATTTAAATAGAATTTTGAATAAAAAACTATTAATATCAGTTCCATTGAACAATGGTTTTGGGAACGTGAGAAACGTGAAGGCTTGAGCCGGTCATGGTCAGACGATGTATTATTTGTGTGGTCCTAATTTTCGTTTATATCATTTCGTTAGGTTAATTAAATTATAGACATATAAAAGTTGATTTAAATAAAAAATATGAAACTTTCAGTGTAAAAAAGGATGGATAAGCTTTATTTTAGAAACTTAAGTTTATTTAGTTAAATTTTTGAAGAAAAAACTATTAATATCAATTCCGTTGAGTAATGGTTTTGTTTACGTCTGAAACCTGCATCTCCAGACAAAAAAAAAACCTGAAAAAATCTAAATCCGTCTTATTTGTCCTTCAGACAAAGTATAAAAGGTCAGACAATGTATTATTTGTGTGGTCCTAATTTTCGTTTGTATCATTTCGTTAAGTTAATTAAATTACAGACATATAAAAGTTGATTATAATAAAAAATATGAAACTTTCAATGTAAAAAAGGGTGGATAAACTTTATTTTAGAAACTTAAGTTTATTTAGTTAAATTTTTGAAGAAAAAACTATTACTATCAATTCCGTTGAGTAATGGTTTTGTTTACGTCTGAAACCTGCATCTCCAGACCAAAAAAAAAACGTGAAAGAATGTAGATCCGTCTTATTTGTCCTTCAGACAAAGTATAAAAGTGCAGGTTGAAAATTTTTCGAAAATAGACTTCAGCCAAAGTTTGTGGAGAACGAACCAGCAATCAACATGAGGTTTCCACAAAAACGTGAATATGAGAGTGCTAGTGAAGATAGCTTAACAGACTTGGACATGGATACAGACTTAGAAGAGCTTGGTGAGATTTTGAATGAAGCAAGAAGAACAAATTCAGGCCGAGCACTGACCAGAGCTGAGCTATCTGAGCAACTGTATTCCGAAAACATCATGATGGCTTTAAATAACCTATATTGTGCTCGCACATTACTCAACAGAGAGATGAATCGTTTAAAAAGGCAAAGAATTGATCCATGCCCCTCCACTGCTGAGACAGATGAACTCGTTGAAACGACTTCTACAACCATTCAAACTGATCTATCGTTACCATCAACGAGCCATTTGTTGTCGGTAATAAGTTTGATTCATAAAAATTGTCAACAAAAAGAAGAGGAACAACGAGACAGTCCTCAATTCCCAGACGGCAGTGATGGTGAAAATAAGGATAAGGAAGAACGTGACAGTCCACAATCGCCAGACGGTAGTGATGGTGAAAAAAAAAAAGAAGAGGAACAACGTGACAGTCCACAATCGCCAGACTGCAGTGATGATGAATATTGACTATGATTCGAATCCAAGTCACGTAACCCCTAACTGAAAAAGAAGCTGTAAAAGCTATGTCTGAAGATTAACCGAAGATTAACTAACCAACTAATATGTTTTATGAAATATAATAAATTTGTACTCCATCCTAATACCCCATTCCCTGTATTGTTGACAGTCCGTTTCCCCAAAAAAATTTGTCAACCAAAAAAAAAAGGAGTTGTTTGACAACTCCACAAAATCAATCCAAAAATAGTGTGCTCCCACTGCGGGCTCTATCTCCTCAAACACCACCGCTTCCTTCCTCCGTCTGGGATTGGTTTGTAGGTAACAATCTCATTACGGAGTTAGCGATGGGTCAGAGCTTTTACAATCCAAAGGCACGAGTGAAATTTGTTAAACGAGCTGATGACGGCTGAAAATCACGACTGTCTGTGCTACAACTTTTAAAACCTAGCTTACTTTCGTTTACATAGCGTGATTTTCGTTTTTAATTAAAAAATCTAAGAGTTAAAACTTTAAATATAAGCGTGTGTATTCCCTGCCGTCAACGTGGCTAGCAACTTAAAATATGCAGCTAGCGATGGGCGGGACGGACATAGCTATTGGCTGACGGCAGCGATCATGCTGTTCGTTGCTAGGCAACACATTACAGAGTTGACGATGGGCAGACCTTCAGTCCAACTGAAGACTCACGTGAGCCTAATTGTTAAACGAACGGCTGACGAGTTAAAATCACGAATGTCTATGAAAACACTTAAAAATATTAGGTTACTTCCGTTTACAGAATGCGATTTTCTTTTCTACTTAAAGAACTATATAGCATTTAAACTTTACGATGGGCGTGGCTAGTGTGTGACGTCAAGCGAAGCAGGCTTCTATTACACGTGTAGTTCACTTTTGTAAAACGCGATGGCGCCACTGGTTCCATTCACATCCAATGCGGTGAAACCTAGTAAATTTTGGAGTCCGTGGAGCAAGAAAGAAAAACTTTAAGAGAAAAAGTGCCTGTAGTAGGCTTAGTGTAATTTTTTTTGGTTGCTTAAGCGCAACTTCTTTTCAGGGCAATGTGTTCACAAATTAATTTTTTTTTTTATTTAACAATTTGACCATTTAATTGCGAACGTCGTTAACATGTCTTGGATTTTTAGCTATTCTTGAATTCTTGATGTCTTAGCTATTCTGCTGGTTTTCACACTAAAATTACAAAAAAAAATAAACGATTAAATTTCTAGATTGTGTATTTGTGGGATGGGGTAAGGTATGGAACTTTATTTAAAAAATCGTACGTGTTTATTTTGTCAGATCGTCGTGTTTACTGGTTTTACGCAGAGCATCCCGCGTTGTTTGCAGCATTATAGACGTCACCCTCTTGATGGAGGTAGGCCTTGACAATTTGGGACGGAACGTCGTAAATTTTGCCGTATCATCCGTTTTTGGTTGCGTTGGTGGCAACGGCGGTGCTGACCACGTCGATGTTGACGGACGTGGGATCATATATCCGCCGTCGTCATCGCGTGGTGGAGGTGGTGGTGGCAACGGAGGTGGTGTCGAAGATAGTGGCCGTAACTCAACGTCTGCGTGTGTCATGCCATCCCCTCTAGGCAAAACACATTCGTAGACGTGGTCTTGCTGGCGAAACGGCCCATGTACACCCAAAAAAAAGACAACCAGGTAAATGTGAGGCATAAACAAAATTACGCCAGTGATTATCCGAATCAACCAATTCAACACGACGGAAGCCATGGTTGAAGTGATACAGTTCTGTAACACACAATTCACGGTTAGTACGTGTTTATCTTATAGTACCCATTCATTTTATTGGTCAGACCAATCCATGTGAATGTTCTCATTTAAACATAAACGATTCTTATTGTTTTGGGAGGCTACACTTCTTCTACGTTGCTTTGTTATGAGAAACGTGGTAGTAGAATGCAAGGTTAGAGCGTGGCAACGCAGCTGCGACTGAGAACTAACTTTTCATTACGGTAACACAGCAGCACTAAGAAATAACTTCTCACTAGTACGGTTACAGGATAACTGTTGTTTAGGGAAAACTGATTCCATTACAGGATGGTTGTTTAGGCTGCATTCGGATAACTATTTTGCGAGCCATTAGGACTACACTCTGCCTCTATTACACGTGTAGTTCACTTTTGTAAAACGCGATGGCGCCACTGGTTCCATTCACATCCAATGCAGTGAATTGCGTACGTGACTGGAATACGTAAGTAGGAGCCGGAGCCGTGGCTTACGGAGACAAAAATATAACTACTGCTGTTGCTGAGGAAAGTGAGGCAAGTTTTTTCTCACTCACATACTGATCCAAATTGGCTGCCATCACGCATTAGTAGCTGAGATGGTGGTGTTTCTAAACTGTAGGAAGTGAGATATGGAAAATGTCTAAATTTAGAAACAAATTTAAATTAAACATAGATTAATAACCATTTGTATTATGTTCTTAATAACATTTCTCTTGCTGAAAATAGATGTGGCAGCGATTATTGCTAATTTTTCTAATGTTGAGAACGACAAGTGAGGCAGTGGTGTTTCTAAACTGATCGGTTTTGGTGACGTTGAGGGGCGTGGCTTAGCGGAATCCATCTCACTCTTCCCTCTAGTTTAGAAACACGCCCATTCGAAAGAAAGTTATTATCTAAGTTAATGATTCTAAAATTTGGGAGAGCATGACCGAGTTTATAAATAAGTTTCTGGTGGTCCACTTTGTCAAAGGCCTTCTCGAAATCAATATAAACAATGTCACACAGGACATTGTCATTGATTGCAGTGTTTATTTTATTGTAAGCCTCAAGCATGTTGGTGAAAGTAGACCTTTTCTTAGTAAACCCATGTTGGGGCTTGTTTGTCCAGTTTTTGTTTGAGAGGAGGGTTTCAACTTTCTTACTGTCTATCTTCTCCAAGACCTTGACTACCGTGCTGGTGAGACTAATGGCTCTGTAGTTCAGCAGTTCATTAATATCGCCTTTTTTTTTTTTTTAAATGGAGATTACAGTGGCACCCTTCCAATCTTGAGGCAGAACTCCATTGGAAAGCGAGACGTTGAAGATAAAAGTAAAGGTTCTGCCAGGTTGGTGCTGCAGTTAAGCAAGATGTTAGTAGAAATGTCACCTAGGCCGGGAGATTTGAATTTTTTGAGCTTATCTAAGTGGCTTGCTACTTTGTTAATAGGTTCGACGTGCTCTTTTTCAGTACAGGTTGGAGAAGGCTCTCTGCTGATTGGAGGCGAGATTGCACTGTACAATTCTTTAAATTGTATTTTTGGCGTCTGTGGAAATACTTCCATCTCAGTCTTGCACTTTGAGGATGTTGTTGCTCTTCTTCTTTTTACTGTTAATGTATTTTTAAAGTATTTTGGGGTTGTCTTTGCTTCTCTGAAGAATCTGAGAGTGATAGCTGTCCTTTGCAGCATGGATGGCACTAGTGCATTTATTTCTTGCATTTTTATATGTGTCATACAGTTCGTTATTGGGACTCTTGGTGACGTGAGTCCAGGCTTTTTTCTTTTCCTTGATAGCGTCCTTTATGAATCTTTTAAGTTTTGATGTGGTATTATCACTTACAGGTACATGGATTTTTTCCAACTCAGATAAAAGGGTTTTCAGTTCGTTCCATCCTGCCTCAATATTTTCAGTTATCTTTTTCCAAGTTTCCCTTTACAGCTTTAAAGCCTTGTTGATTTCTTTGTAGTTGGCTCTCCGGTAGTTCCTCATAATCTTGTTTTTTGAAGTTTTGACAGGCTGTTCAATAGTGATAGTACTTGTAATGACTTTGTGATCGCTGTGACCCACTGGTTGATGGCATTGGATGTTTGTAACAAGGTCAGAATCATCAGTTACAATCACATCAAGGAGAGATTCTTTCCCATTACTGCCAAGTCTGGTTTTTCGATCTACAAGCTGTGAGAGATAAGCATCTTCAATAGCAGAATGGAGCGATTTTTCAATAGGCTTGGCCTCGTTCAGCTCATTTTTCTTCCAGTTGACATTCGATAGGCTGAGGTCTCCATACATGATAACATTCTTAATTGTCACAGTCTATGAATAGCACTAACAAGGGCTTCGTCTTCTTCTTTAACATTATTGGGGCTCTTGTAAACACAACCAATAATGACATTTTCACGTGCATGTATGTGGACCCAGGCTGCCTCACCATAAATAGAATTGAGATACAGTCAAACCTCGTCAATACCTCTTACAACAATAAACCTATTATAACAATGCTATTTTCGAGGCTCTTAAAGTAGCAATGCATGCAAAAGTAATTTTTTATAACAATATACCTGATATAACATTTTACTTTCCAAGGACCCTTGGGCATCGTTATACAGAGGTTTCACTGTAATCCAATTCTTCAAAAACAATGGGTTCGGCTATGTAGAGAATTACTCCTCCACCTCTTCCTTCATCTCTGTCCTTTCTTACTAACTTGTAGCCCTGGATAGTAATCTCAGATTCTTCAATATTTTCATTACACCAAGTTTCAGTAAGAGCAGTTCATCCCAATTTCTGAGAACACTTCTTATACTAGTATAAAAGCAAGTAATTAGAGATGCCTCATAAGGACCGGAAGCTCATTTTTTGGCACTGGCTTTTGAACGATTTAGTTATTCTTTATGACTAAGTCTTTCTCACCCTTGATGTGGAGGATCGAGAAAAAAGGCATTGGGAATAATATCCCTTAAGAGCATGCCAAAAAAAAAGTCGTGGTGGGACCCCCATGACTGGAGATAAATAGCACACAAAAAATTCATCGGATATTTATGGGACAAAACTCTGATAGGTCCTCATAAATCATTAATGCAGGTAAACTTAAGGTAAGTACAGCAAATCAAAAAAAGTTCCTCAGATTTTGTGGAGAAACCTTGGTGACTGCCTTGGATGGGAGGGGAAGATGGTGGGTGACCGAGCCTGGCACAAGGGGGGGGGTGGGGGGGAGGCAGCAGTAACTTTACTCTTCTAGGTTCGGAGGATCAAATTTTTTCTGCAATTACCGACAGTTTTAGACCGTTTAGGGGAGTGTCCTGGGCACAGTTTGCTTTTTACAGCAAATTTCTGATTTACTTCTCTGACCGATTGTTCGTCAGACTGTTGAGCTAGCAAATGGTTGTGCTGTCAGATCTTCAACAACAGGGAGCAATTGGTGCCAAGTTTCCTCTTCGTAATAACACATTGAGGTATTCCGTAGCGTAAGGTACTGTAGACGGTAGAAGCAATTTAGAAGCTGTGTTTGGCCATAACTTTGGCAATCCTTCAGCTTTAACACATTACAAGTTTAAATCTTGTTGCTGGCCTAAATTTTGCGCTTCAAGAGTAGCGTACTATGCTCGCATTTCTAAATTATGCACATAATTGTGCGTAAAGTTTGGTAACACATTTGGTGATGTACGAGCATGAGCAGCGTGACGCATAGAGTTTAGGAACACGAGTTAAGCTACTACAGTCTGTTCTTCGCTATCTCGGTGGCTATAGAAACTAGAGAATGACTGTAGGAATTTTAACTTTCTTGGGTATGTAGAAGGCAGTTCCGAAGTCCATTTTGGTTTCGGCGGACAGAAATTCAGATTGCTGATAGGTTTCAAAATGTCGAGGGTTCGCAAAACCATCACCATGAGCGTGGAAAAACCAAGTTTTCTGTCCTGGTCAGGGGGGAGGTGGATCCTTGTCTAGTTCAAGGGGTTCACTTTTTCCCAGCAGAGAGCCACCGGTGCGAAGGAGCGTTGTGAGTAAGGTGGTTGACTGACCAATCTTGGCATGCTGTCTGTTGTTCCTGTCCCTTTTGCCAAATTCAAATCATGTTCAGACTTCTGTTTTTTTTGGGTTCGGGCTCAGAAGAGGATGGCTTGTAAAGGAATCGGCTGGGGATGATTCATTCCACTGATTTGAAAAGGTCGTAAAGTGGAAAGGCAGTCGGGTCGTTGTCGACTCGAAACAGGTCATCGAAAGAGTTATGGAGATGAGAGTGAAAGTTGACTAGAGCGTTGTTTCAACGGCGCGACTCTTCAAGAGCACATGTGAAGTCGAGGTCATCATCAGGAAAGGGTACCAGATGATGGCCGACGGGACGCGCAGCCGGAACTTGTGGTTGACGGAAAGGGTGGTGACGAAAAATCGGCTCAACATTGAAAGACGGCATGCTTGAGTGGTGACGTTTGGAACTCGAGATTGAAGTAGAGTGTTTCCTTTTCCATGAGGAGGAGTTCCCATGGGAGGAAACCCATTCCTGGATGAAGGACTTGCTGTGCGATGAAGAAGGTGGTGCCGGTTTCGGAGGCTTGATTTTGCAGTCGAATTCACGAATGACGCGGTCTATTAAGGCACGAATGTCATTTGCAGATAGTTTCTGAGTGCCAGTTGTAATTGCCGACGGATGGGATGAGCGGGATGACAGGTCCAAGGGTTGGTGTCATCCATGTTCCCTGGTAGTCGGAGCCACAGATTTCCTATTTGCCGAAGGAGGAGGCGAAGGCGATGCCGAAGGAGAGCGTGACAAAAGAGATGAAGGAGGTGAAGGAGTCGCTGTCCGCAAGGCAGAGAGGATGGGCGTGCCGAGTTCAGTAGGGCAGCAGAAGACGAAGGAAGCCGAGGCAGCGAAGGGAACGGGCAAAGAACGACTTCAGGGTCTTCAGGTGGAGGGCTCGTTGGTGGCAAAGGAGATCTGTGCGATGTCGCAGGATACACAGGTAGAGCCATGAAGTAGTAGCAAAAGGTACCTTAAGCACAGGATGTGAGGTAAAGAGTCTTCGGATGAGCGAAGGATCGTCGAACGAAGACTTTTAACAAAGGGTGCTGGCCTTCGGGGCGAAAGGTCTTCGAGCAAAGGATCCTGAGGGCGAAGAATCTTCGGGCAAAGGGTCTCTTTGAGGCAAAGGGTCTTCCGGCGAAGGATCTTCCAGACGAAGGGGTCTTCAGGGCAAAGGAGAAGGAGCGACTGCCTTGGACGGAAGCATAATGAGGAAAAGAGATGGCTGTCTCGTGTCGAAAGCTTTTCTAGGAGGGCTGCGCATGACGCATGTGCAGTGGGGTTTCGCGCAGCTGGGCATATCCGGACAGAGAAAAAACTTCAAGAGACATAAGGAGGATCCAGGAACTGAATGCAAGAAATTTACAGGTAGTAGATATTTTCGTGCCGGCAAGTAGATACAAAAATTCTCAAACCGAATCCCACTCGTGCTTCTATGAAATGTATAATTTGTGCGTTTTAGCACTTAACTCCTTTCCAACAAATCTGGAAAGGAGTTTCGTGCTAAAACATACAAATTATTCATTTCATAGAAGCACTTGGAGTATTATACGTGAAAATTCATTAAAATTCCGTACTTTTCAAGGCCTGGCAAACGGCCTAGTGAAATTCCATACTTTGCAGTTTTTGAATGCCCCGTACAAACCCTGGATTTATTTTACAGGCATGCAACACAAATTATAGATCGGCCGTGGTTGTTTTGGCAGGAAACTATAAAAATGGCATTGGACCCGAAAGGGTTGATCTGTTATTGTAATCAACAAATCGAAGACTTTCAGAAAACAAAAGAAAAATCGAGTTTAAATGAAGTAGTCCAGACGTTTTCTTTGGACTTCCGGTAGAGACGGACAAATGCCACTAGTTAACCTCCTCCGAGTGCAACCTAGAGCTCACTTACTGACTGAAGACTGTAGTAACCGACCAGTGATAGAATATACATAGTAAACTGAATTTTATCCCATTTGGCACCACGTCGGCATGACCAATACAGCAATGCAAAAGTTGAGAAAACACAAACTGTACATAACACTTTGCACAAGACGATGTACAGCACATATGTGGGAGGAGTATTCCTTTAGTCTGTGCCCACTGCCTCAATACAACAGGTTAGTGAGACCTAGGATTATTACTAGTTTAAGAGGATGTGTCATTCACAGCATTGGATGTATTAGTGGCATGAAAAAAGCCGTTTCGCGCTCTAGTAGCGCCCTCGTGAAAACAATAGTATAACACCGCAGAAAAAATGACAGCAACGAAGGGATGCTCATCAGGTACTCAATGCTGGGATCTTGTAACGGCTGCCTACTAGTTCCGATTTTATCGGTTTCAGTCACGTTTCCATGGATTACCAGGAAAGAACACTTAAGAAACAATGACGCCGCATACTGAATTTAAACCCTAAACAAATATTTTGTCTGAGAGAGGCTTGAGCTCGTATAGATCTGCAGAGCGTGAGCCAAATGAGTGGTACATACGTTGGCTTGCCCGGAAGGGCTGCAGCTTGGCGGGACTTTAGTTAGGTTTTTCAGTATCAACACCTATCGCCACGCTACATCACCAGCACATTCTGCCGAAGTCTTCAATCTCACGCTGCAATCCGCAAACCTTCTAACATTCTGAAGTGGGCCGTCTGTTAGAAAGTCGCATCATCCCAGACAACTAATAATCCTAGGCGAGACGTTAATTACACCCGTCGTTTTTTAAAAGAATTTATACCATGTGTCCGCATATGTATTTGTAACCCTAACTCGTGTTTAAATGACGCGGAGCACACATCACACTTGTGTGGCGTAGCTCCAGTGTGTATGTTTTTGTGTTCTATTAGAGTCTGTTCTTTCACAAACGACAAGTTGCAATCAGTACACTTGAATGGTCTATCACCAAAATGAGTAAGAGTATGGGTTTTCATATCGCAACTCTGTATGAACGTAGCACTGCAAAATTTACATTTATGTGGCCTTACTCCAGTATGAGTCGCCATGTGGGAACGTAAAGACGACTTTTGCCCAAAGGTATCACCGCACACTGTACACTGAAACGGTTGTTCTCCGGAATGTATTATTGCGTGCTTCTTTAAAGAAGTGCTTCGTGTAAATGTAGCACCACATTCTTGGCACTTAAACGGTTTTTCACTACCAGTATGATGCCTCATGTGCGTCTTTAACGCTACACGGTAACTGAAAGCATCTCCACACACTTCACATTTAAATGGTTTATCTCCAGTGTGAATTCTGATATGATCCCGCAAAGTAACTCTTAATGCGAATGACCTGTCGCATATATCGCACTTGTGTATTTTTTCACCGGTGTGAGTTAGCATATGCCGATTTACTCCAGTTTTATGATGAAAGCAAGCACCGCAAATGTCGCATGTGTACGGTCTGTCCATAGTATGTACAACTTCGTGCTGTTTTAATCCCCTTTTTGTTGAAAATGTAGTGTCACAAATCTTGCATTTGAACGGTTTTTCGCCAGTATGTTTCCGTACGTGGTCTGCCAAAGTACTTTTCCATTTAAAAGAAACATCACAGTAATCGCACTTTAGTTGATAGGTGTTAACTGTACGGCGATGATCCATAATCAAGCTAAAGAATAATTAGATTCTAGTTTCTCGCTGTTTGGGTGTTGGTTGATTCTTGCAGAGACCTTCTACCACGAAGTACCAAAGCTACGTATAATCAAAATATAAATTCATGGTATACTGTAATCCAAGGGTCCTGGGTTCTTGGTTGTGCCGCCGGATGGACCTCTCGCAATGAGGCCGACAGCCCCAGACAGACATACACACAAACACCACGGTACCTTCCTAAAAAACCAAACAGAGCTAACCAAACGCACCATTGTTGGTGACAGTTTGGCTCATTCCCTGCGAATGTCCGTGTTGATGTGGCCTGATTGACGTCAACATCGTCAGCGATGAAACTGTTTCGTCAAAGCTGTTACGTCACGCATGCTCAAACCTCCACCCCAGTAAACCACCGTCCTGAGATGGTTCGCAATTTGGCATTGCTCTCGCCTGGTCACATCATTCTATTAGTCGATCCTGGTCAAATCCATTAGCCAGGTCTGGTCGCGGTGAAGGTATGACGTATCGAATACTCTGCTGAGCTTGTTGAGCTGTGTCGTAGTTTAGGAAGGTACTGAACGGGTGACGCGTCATCACTGTGCACGCGCGACGTCAAGTTTGGATTCAAACTGTCTGTAACAGTGGTGCGTTCTGTTCGCTCTATTAGGTGCTTTAGGAAGGTACTGAATGTGTACTGGATCAAATAGGCAGTGACCGTTGCTTGCAAATAACTTTTTCTACCCGAGGCGTCTATCGATCTCGGGCGTCCTTGGGATCACGGTTTTGATCGGCCAGGTTTCGGATGCCATGACAAGCTAATTTTGCATGCTGGTTTCTGATGTTATATACTTATAAAAATACGAAAAA
The DNA here is from genome assembly GCA_023313725.1 of Lithobius niger. Taxonomy (NCBI): domain Eukaryota; kingdom Metazoa; phylum Arthropoda; class Chilopoda; order Lithobiomorpha; family Lithobiidae; genus Lithobius; species Lithobius niger. The sequence goes on along the minus strand of JAHWFP010020709.1, from coordinate 314 downwards.
AAATTCCTTATTTTGTTGGGATCCGAAAAACCGTGAAAATAAAATTTATAATTTATTTAAATTAGTTGTAGCGCCTAAGGGTCTTAAACAACTTACGAGAATAGAAAAAGAAGAGGGGGGGGGGAGTAAATATTTACATATTAGAATTACGGCAACCCGCAGGCGAATGGCAAGACAACAAATATTTACAAAAAACCTCGTAACTGTATGCACTAACATGTCGCTAACCCCTTTCAGTCCCGAATTGTTCTTGGAAAAAACGACTCGGCCAGTACATCATGCTTACATTGAAAGCCCCTAACTCCCTTCACATG
>JAHWFP010020708.1:16551-121398 GCA_023313725.1 Lithobius niger | reverse complement strand
TTTATTCAATTAAAATTGTAACATTTAAATTGAATAAAATTTCTGAAAATTCGACCTTGTTACATTTTGTATGCTTAACTAGATGTGAGTGTCTTACTTAACATGCGGCTCCTGTCTCGTATTTTATTTCACTGGGAGACTCAGGAGTTAAATAAAATTTTCATTACACTAACTGCTTAACTCTTGAATCTTGAACTTATTCGCTGGCTTGATTCGTGATTGGAGTTTGCGCTTTTTATTGAAGTGTTGTTTTGTTACGTAAAGTCTGTTCACTTTTGGATTCGTTATGTGATATCGTGCGATAAAGTCTTTCTATGCAATAACCTTTTACTGCACCGGTTGCTGAATTACTTTTTGATGAGTTGAGGTACCGTGAGAATTGGGGTACCGTGAGGATTGAGGTACCGTGCCTAGTTGAAGTATCGTTGATGAGTTGAAGTATCAGTTACAGGTTGGTTGCCTTCCTGAGGAGAGGTTGCCTTCCCGATGTGCAGTTGTCTGCCCGATGTGCGACTGCCATCTCTTTTGTAACAACGGAGAACAAAATCCTTGTGTACTCTGTTTAATGCATATCAATTGCTATTACATGTAATTATTACATAGACCAATTTTCGCTTTCTCGTAATCAAATTTGCTTAAGGATTAATTCCATTTGGCATTCTGGCTTCACGCCCTTGCTGAAATAAACCTTATTACGCTGTTGTCCGATTGGAGGATGTAATCTGTTTATTTGAATTATGCCGGAACTCTGCTGTTTCTTATGGTGAAACAATTTAATTTCGCTTGTTTGCTCTTTTGAACAATAGATTTTTTTTGGTTGCTTTTCATTCAGCTGTGAACGCTAAATAAGTGCAACCTGTTGATGCGTTGCTCGCGATTTTTTTGGTTTCCATTTCACTTTGCCTTGGTGCTAAGCGTTGGTGGCGTTTGCCAGTGGCACTATCCCGTGACGGGAAATCGAAGTAGAGCTACCGATTGGTGGTTGCCTACTGGAATGCCGTTGTTTCCAGTGAAGATGACCATGCTTGGGTTTAATGGGTTTACTGTTGATAATTATGCTTAGTTCTAATTTTTACGTTTTTTGGTTGTTTGGGATGCAGTGTACCATCCGTATCCCAGTTGTTTGTCGGATTTTCATACCAATTATTTGCTTTGATGTGAAGTTAGTTATTACAAAATAAAATTCATTCTGTTGCTTCCAAATGAATGGCATACCAGACTAGTGCTCTACCCTATTTGATGTTGCACACGTCACATCGAGGGGCTTGTGGCTTGGGGGGGGGGGCGGGGGGGGGGGGGGACATTTTGTATTTCTGGCTTTCTCCCGCAATTTCAATTGATCGAAAAATTTCGAGAAGGATGAACGCTACACAGCCCCACACTAGACGCTGTCCAGCCTGTGAAGCCAGCATTTGTGCTGGGCACGAGCTTTTGCCCCACTGCTGCCTGCTATGGCAGGAGCTGAGGGCAAGTGTAATTACTGATTAAGCTAAGTTAGTAATGTGATTTCTTTTTATTTTTCCCGATTTTACTTGGTTTCTAATCTATAAGACTTATTTTGAGACGTGGCGATCGAAGCTTCCTTTGTTTTGTCTGCGTTTTTTTTTTACTAGGCCTGAAAGTGGTTTCATACTTGCTGATTGTTTCTATCACGTTACGTTGTAATAATGCTTTGTGAATTTATGAGTAAGTGTTTTTAATTTTCGGCTTTACTTTACGAAAATGTTGTTAACTTCTTTGCTATTGTTATGCTTAAAGTTTCTTATTTGTAATGAGTTAATTTCGAGAAACCGAATTGAATCCGTTTGAAGAAGGAGAGAAAATGATTGTTCGTGATAATCATGAAATTTGAAATGTTACCATTTGGAGGGGGAGGGATATTTCCTTGGTCCTCTGAAAATCCTGAACGGTCATTTTCCTTCCTAATTACGTTTCTACTTGGATTTCATATCCGTGTGGAATAATTTCTACTTAATCGATACTGATTATACCATGTGTGAGGAAAGTTTGGGATGTGAGGGGGTGGAGAAAGGGTAATAGTAATTTTGGTGTACATGCTTAAACTCCAGCTCCGTTTTAGTTGCTGTCTGACTGGCCATGATCTGAACCAAAATTCAGACTCGGGGGGGGGGGGGGGGAAAATTAATCCACCTGAAGTTACTAGTACAGACTGCTGTCTATAGATAAAAATTTCTTTTTAATTATTTCCGGACTGAGACTATAGATACTTATTCGAAAATTGGCTGATGTTTCGTAGCCTACATGCATTTGTTAATTGGTTTTATTATGATACGTTATCTCCGAAAACGTCCAATTTCTTAAAAGGTGCCTGTTAGGGGAAGGGGGGGGGGTGAGATGTGGGGGAGTGCAGCAAAACGAAATTCTCGTGTGAATTCCTTAATTTTAACTACTGACTTTGAAGGGGCTTGGAACCTTAATTCGTTTTGGCTTTCTTGAAATAAAGAAGTTCTAATTTTACTGCATTTCTGCTAGGCTTATGTCTACTATTAAGGGTCTGGTAAAGTTTCTTTATCATAATTTGTGCGTCATTAATTTTGTCTAGCGGGGCATAATGTGAACTGTGGGAGGGAGTGGATACTTCGCCGTGTTTTGGAAATTGAAATCATTTCTGAACGTAATGCTACTAGCATTGACTAGTGTACTGTTCTATTCCAGTGAACTTTTGATCAGAACAAACATTATTATCAGGATAGCAAAAAGGCAATCAATTGTATAACAGCAATAATTATGCACAGAATGGGAAGGCATCTAATACTGGGCCTTTAATCGACACTCCGGTGTACACAATATTGACCCGACAATATGGCCAGTCAAATCAGTGACAGGTTGTTATGACTTATGGTATGGATTACAAATATTCGGCACTGAGTCGAACGAATGGCATTACTGATTAAGTCGAGCGGAAAATTAAATCATTATTATATCTCTAAAATAATTAGATGATCACGGGTTAATTTAGTAGCGTAAGTATAATTACTAGTCAATCTTAACAATCATAGCTATTGCTATTGAATTGAAATACTTAGCTCTTATTATTGAAGCTCGGTCGTAGCTATCGGCTCACGGCTCTAGCTCGACGGTGAAGCCCCGTCCAAGATGCGGCACGGCGTCTGGTCTTGCGTGCTTTCCGATTCGAGACCTAAGGAATGTGGCTGGCGTGAACTAGTTAAACAACTGGTAATCGACTGATGATCGACTGAACATCATGCATTTCGAAATTCAGTTTATATACTGTAACATTATCGTCCACGATCGATCCATTGTTGTATTGATTAATGGTAGAAATTCTAAATATAGCATCGGTTTGAAAGCTTGGGCCCTTACCACCAAATGGGACCTCTACGCTTGTCAATCATTCTATTGTTGTATTCGGGGTTTTTAATTGTTCCCCGTATTCGGCGCTTTGAGGTTATCTGCCGATATAATTAACTGTCCAGTGTGGGAGTGATTTATTGTAATGCTTCGAAGTGATCAATCATGAGCGACGATCTTATCGTAATTAAATCTACTTCTAGAAAGTAATTAAGGTTCTACGAAAATGTCGTAAATATTGTCAACTGGTAATGCCATCCTTTAAACTCTAACAAAGGTATAATTACACTGGTTCGGGTTAAAATGATCATGCCGCCTCTCGGTCATCTTTGAAGAGGACTCCTAATTATATTCACTTAACTGGAGTCAATTTGATCTATCCAAATAAATATTCGAGTAGGGGAATAATGCGATATGGCAGACCCACACAGACGGATGCACAAGATGGCTGCCCCCATGAAAACCATAAATGCCTCCATTTCCCAAGCCGGTATTGTCATGTTAACCGGAGGTGAAAGAGGAAGAGGAAACGCAGCCTTTTTGTTAGATGGCCACCTCCATGTTAACCTTTAACTCGCTTTTTGAGGTTGAAGGAGTGACAGAAGGAAGAAAATGGTAGAGGTCGACTTCACTCAGATTTTACCCCCCCCCCCTTTCATTACGATGTCTACAACTTGAGACAAAGGAGCATCAAGTTAGGCTCCACGTAGACTAAGCGGTAGGTACTTAAGAAAGAATGAACGATCGATGTTAGACTTGATTCAGAGACCAATTTTGGATATTTGTTTTTTCTTTTAACCGAAAGGAATTGGTCGGAGGACTCAAGCTCCGTTAACGAACTTTACATGCATGGCTTTCTTACCCTACGGGCGGTAAAATGGTAGGGTTTTAAAAGCCGAAGTTTCCTTTGTTACAGTTCATAGTGCGCATGCAGGACCGACATTAGCCAAGAGGTTGATTTATGAACATTACTAATTCCGATTTTACCTACGCACTAATTCATACATACACTCACACATGTATACACACTGGACGGGGGTTTAAGATGGAAAGGAAAGGTAAGGTAAGGGAGAGGTGGGATGGAATTGGGTAAGGGTACGACCGACTTTCCAACGTGATTCAGCCCAAGCATCATTATCTGACAGGGCCCGCAAAGTCCCCGATGGCATAGTCAACCGCACCATGTAGAAAAGCGGGGGGAGGGTTTAGGATTTTTCTTTCTTCTCTGCCGAACGCTTCGCTTTCATTCTTTCAGCATTTCTTTTCCTACTCTCCTGCTTCTCTTGCTCCATCATTTGTGTCCGTTTTGATTACTTTCTTTCAGCATTTCTTTTCCTAATCTCCTGCTTTTCTTGCTCCGTCATTTGTGTCCGTTTTGATTTCTCTCTTTCAGTGTTCGGCTTTCTCAACTCCAACTTTTTGTCTTCCGTCATGGCTGCTCGTCTAAGCCCTTTCTCTTCAACTCTACGCTTTTTCTCCGCCGGAGGTAGTGTCTCGTACATCTCGCGCTCAGCCTCTCTCTTTCTTGCCTTTCTTTGTTCCTCCCACGCAATCGGGTTCTGCAGTCTTCTCTGTCGGTCCTTCATCAACTCGTATCTATGGGATGCTTTTGCTTCCTCCTCGGCCTTCTTAGCCACGTTGACTTCGGCTTGGGCTTGGATCCAAACAGCGACGTTTGCCTTCTCCTCCTCTTCTTCATCGCTGACTTTTTCTACGTCCGAGTCGAAGTCGTCCTAGTATTCCTGCCAGGTACCGGAATTGACGTGACAGATGGCTAGGGTTTTGATACCATCATCTAGGATGAATCTCTTATCGTCGTATGGCGAGAGTGTTGACTTTGTAACTCTTACCGTAGTCAACTTATGGTCACTGCTCAAAATCTTCGACCAGGTCCCCTTTGGTGCGGGCAAGGATCATTTTAGGGCAGACTCGTAGTCGTCGAACATCAAATGTTTCTTTATGAACTCTTTCTGGATACCCTTAGCCTTCTTAATGGTTTCTTTTCTGTGTGCTCTTACAGAGTACATTTTTGATCTTAAGCCAATAAACTCCAAGAAGGGGACACCGCCCATTTCATCCTTCATTTTCCCCACGACCTGCTTGTTTGTGTTGGAAAAGAGCAGATTGTCCTGGGGAAAATTACTCGTGTGAAATCGGTCTCTGTCCCGGAGCACGTCGGAGTAAATACCGTCAGTTTCGATGCAGTAATAGAGACTATCCATATAAGTAAACAGCAGTTTGGCGAGATCTCCATACTTCGGTCGAATGAAATTATAATGGAATTCGTACATGGAGAGTTTACTCAGTTCTAGAATGGAAAATCCGGAATACGTTGGAAGATCTTAGGTCACCCGTCGTTGTCATAAGTTTACCTGAATGAGGTCATCGTGAATAATCTTGAAAGAATCTGCATGGGGCAGGGAGGTATATTTGGTGCTACTCTTAGTGTTAGTACACAGCTTGACGCTAAGACGTTTTGATTTGTTCTCCATCGTCTTACCAAACACCGTGTTGCTCAGGAGTTTAAAAAAAACCCATTTTCGAAAAGCATGGTGGATTGCTGTCTTTTCTCAGTGTTGAAGACGATATACTCCTTCATCCAAGGTTTCTGTTTGAAGGCTAGGACTCTGTGGATGCGCTTAAGCACCAAGCCATGTTGAATGTAGAACTTTAAGTTGCGGTAGTGGACAACATAGCGTTTTTTATGCAGTAGATTCGGTACGAGTTTATTAGTGGGCTTTATCTTATACCACCCAAAACCAAAACTGCTAGAAAAACCTGCCAAGTTTCCAAAAACGGTCGGCCTTTGAAGGTAGTGATATCATTCAACCAGGAAAGGCTGCCAAGGTTAATCCTTTTAGCCAAGTTAATCGCACATACTAATAGTTCGAAAGTTAAATAAAAACTCGAAGATTGCTACTATAGCGGTAGCAATCTTCAAGTTTTCATTTAACGTCTAAAGTATTATTCGGTGCGATTAACTTGGCTAATAGGATTAACCTTGGAGGCCTTTACCTGGTGGAATGATGTCACTACCTTCAAAGGCCGACCGTTTTTGGAAACTTGGCTAGTTTTTCTACCAGTTTTGGTTTCGGGTGGATATCACAATTTTCATAGGACTGTGAACGCACATAAGGTTTCACCGACTGTTTAAGATGCTTCAATCCCATTTTTGCACACACTGACTAACAATCGCTGATTTCGTTCGCTTCGCTCATCAATTAGCCCATTCCCTTCAGTTTTTTTGTTTATCCCTGCAACTTCCCCTTAATTTTTCAAGATTTCGTTCACATTTAGTCATGGAGAAACCCCCGAAGGTCACTGTTACTAAAACAGCAGAACGCGAAGCATTATTTGGGGGGTTATTAACAAAAATCCCATTAGCTCGTGTATGCTCGTATTGTTGCGTAACCATCATCTAACGTGCATCCCTTTATTCTTACGCAATCCACGGCAACGCAATGTTTCTTTATTTTGTCCTTCGTTACAGTTCAGTTTGTAGTTCGTCCAGGCTTTTACAATAAATCTAAGGACCAGTCTTGATTGTTCAAGCCATTGTTGCTTAAAATCTTTGGTTGCAACTTGGAAAAGAAACGATTTGTCCTGACCCCTACAACCCCCAAACCAACAAAAGGACCATCCTCAGATCACCATGCGTCCGTGTGCAAAAGTTCAGGTACGTAGGCCTTCTCAATTTTGTGCTAGCCATGAGCAAAAAGTCTATGGGATTTAACATGGGAAAAATCTTATTAGCTAGACAGCTAGCTAGTTTGACAGTAACACGAAAACAACGTTATTGATGCATCTTTTTCTCTATGATTGGTGGACACTCATCCTTTAAATTTTAGTTTTTCTTAATCTCTGACCCTTCCCCTTACATTTTCCAGAGTTTGAAACATTTCTGTCGCATTGGGATTTATCCTAAATATGCCAAAATATGCTTTCAATTGCCTACAGTTAACAGACACATGTTTGCTAGTGAGTCGCCTTTTTATCATTAACAATCAATTTTTAACAATCGGATGTCTACAATGGGATGATCTACTGTTACTTAGCGGCGACACACTAGCGTGTGTCTAGAACCTATATCATCCGCTAATCGTTTGGCATGTGGCGATACAAACTCCTCCATGATCATGAATTTCTCAGGTGCTAACGGGTAATCATTGTGTTCGTTGTGTAAAGCTTCGCGATATTGCAAGTCAACTTCGAGTATGTACCCTTCTTCAGCATTGTCGGCTATCCCAGTCACAACGAACACCCTGATTTCAGCCTTCGTAAGATAACGAAACTTATCGTGAGGGAGAGCTTGGCACATAGCTAAACCGTACAGCTTATTCATGTCCCAATCCATGATGTATTGAGATGGTTTGTTGGAATCGAAATCAGGCAGGTACTTGTTGTTGGCCTTGGCAGACCTCTTCTCTATAAACGAAACTCCTCCTCATATGTTAGAAGAGATAAGGTTATGTTTACCCACATGAGTAAAGAGTTCCAGCTTGGGTTTTGTCTTCTTGAGAAGGGACGACCAGCTGTACCCCGGAGCAGAGAGGTAGTAGCAAGAGTCTATCTCGTTGTTTACAAGGCAGGGCTTCCTGAAGACTTCAAAAACGTCTGCTAGCAGGAGCACGTCCACCATCTGATATATTTCGTGATAAAGAGCGAATTTCTTCTCCCTCATCTTGAGCCAAAGGTTTAACGCTCTCCTATACTCCTTACCCATCGGAGCTAGCACCCAGATGGGAGTAGAAGGCTTCTCTCGGTGGTAGAGAATCCTCGTCGAAGACGGACCAGCTTTTTACATGTTCATAGGGATAGACACCCTTCTGTGTCAGGAGATTTAGAACACTGGCCCGAGTTGTTCCATTCTGGAACCAAGCAGATTCCAGACTCTAGTCCAAGGCATCCTCGAGGATTGGAAACCTGGTACCAGCATTCTTGTGGTTCTCGACTAGCGTTGCGAGCGAAGCATTCATGAACCCACAGCTGTCAATGAATCGAAGATCTATTTTCTTTGCCTTCTCCTGTTTGAGCGAAATCGTCATGGACTTAAACCGTTCTGCGTTCTGACCGATCACCTCCACCTTTCCGGGGAACTTATGCATGCCACACACCAGTAGGTGCATATCATAACCTTCTAGACCATGAAAGACGATGGGGATGGTTCGTTGCTCGCGTGCACTTAGGTTACACTTGGAGTGGGCAGGTCCCCTGTAGTTTCCCATGACGTGGCAATGGTCTCTAACCTTCCTATCTCCTTTCTTCAATGGATTGGGGACGAAAGGTTTTTCGCAGTAGCAACAGTTGTTATCGTAGTCGAAACTCTCTTGTTCGTCCGGAGAGAGGTCGAGAGACTTTACATCTTTCAACAACTCGCTGTAATCCTTGGCCTCATCAACCAGACAGCTGTAGAACACTTCCATAACATCTTTTCCGAGGTAGTATTTCCTATTGACAATTTCTCCTCCCGGCCCACTACAACATACCCAAAACTGCAAGGTACGTGCTCGGTGATCTTGGATGATGAGCTTGTAAAGGGATCGGAATGGACGGTATCAACTGGACGATTAAGGCATTCAATGTCGGCATAGATGACTCTGGTGAAGGGTTTTGTCGATTGTGAGCTTTAAACTCGAGAAAGTTATCGCCAGGCTTCTTGAACTCTAGAGCTTGAGCGGGATTAACCTTGATTCACTCTTCTCGATGTTTGAAGAGCATCCACTCCTTGCCAAACCCGGCGAACAATTTCTGCAGTAGAATTTTGAGTGTGAACCTGATCCGCAGCAGCGTAACAGAGTTTTGAAGTCAATAATGCCACAGTGGTGGGTATTGAACATCTTCCCGTCTCCAATCTCGGTTGTTTCTTCATCTTCGTCAACAATGTCTGACGTTAACAATAGAAGGTCAATAGGTTGACCTGAAAAGTTCTTAGAGACTCGAAGAGGGTGTAAACCATTGTTATCTGTGAGACTGATGTGTTTGCAGCCTAACACACTATAAACTGAATTGTAGCGTACTACCCTAAGCCAGAAAGGATAGTTGGTGTTGGCAGTTTGTATCAGACAGTTTCTTACAGTTGGAACATTACAGTAACCTAGGTTACTTTGCATAAGAGAATACCATTGGTTACATAACAGATGCAGGCAAGATGCACTGAAAATAACCAATCAGATCGAAGCAAGTTAACATGATGAACCAAACAGGTGTAATTCATAATCAACACATACACAGTGTGTGCAGACAAGGTACATACACTGGTAGCTCTATAGCTCAATTAATCTGAGGACACAGCAATCCCCCCTCAAAAATTGAAGGGCAGTTTAAATAGAAATTTTCAACTGACCTAACATTTTTTGATATACAGCCAATCAGTGCACAGAGTTTTTAATAACAAACTTACGGGGCAAATTAAATTTTCTCCACAAGTTAATGTAACAACCGAACAATTTCTAAATTCATTTTCAAGATTAGACGTATTGTTTCTTGTTTTGAGGAGTCGCAAGACAAACTTACAAAATTGCTAATCCAAACTAACATGTTAACAGCAAACTCGCACTGCGATGGTCCAAAGCTGTAAAGTTATTCAACTATTTTATATTTTATTGACACATCAAGAAAATATGCAAGCAATGAAAACAATCCACTTAATAATTTTGATGTTTGATTATCGAATAAAATCTAATTAGCCGCAGCAGAATCTTTTTCTTTCAAATTTTGTGACCAAATAACTTGAAACCGCTTGCAGCTTCCAAATGACGCCATGCATGCTTGCTTCTGATTACGTATGACTGCTGATACCATCCAAAATTCATTATATATTTTTGTTCAATTTAGCTGCGTCGCACTTTTTTTTTGCCCCCGACGCTGCAGTTTCTCACATTACATGGAATAGAAATAAAACACAAACATTAGACAAACAATATTAAGACAAGAAATAGCATCTCAAAATCTTAAGTTTACAATAACAACATTTTTGTGCTTTAATTCTCTAAAAAATCTTGTATTTACCAAGATACATTTAACGTTAACAATACATGTTTGAGACCTCCTCAACTATTAAAGCTGAAGGCTTAATTGCGCTCACGAATAACCGACACAAACAAAGGTCGGAAAATATTTTTCCACAATTAAAACGCGGTCAACAACAAGTTTAATTAAAATATTGATTGACTTGTAGTGAGCGCACAGAAAACACTGACAAAAACTACGGATTACAATCTGTACTTACTGACCAACAAGGTTAAATTTTTAATTTTGTTACATCGGGCAAGATCTTATGTAACTAGATACAGCTAATTATCTGAAACAGAAAAATAGCACACATTTTATTCAAGCAACAGCCGAATAATATTAAAGACTAACTTAATCGGTTTCACCCTTTTGCGCTTGTCCCGATGCTTTGCGAGTGAAATTTCGGGGCTTATTTTTCACTTGTTACACTTCGAGCTACCAGCAACTGCATCATCTGAAGGAGTGAGGACTGAATCAGCACCTTGAATGTTAACATTCGGGACCAATGGGCCTTCATTTATTCGGCTATTGGATTTTTGACGAGTAGCTGATTCACTAAGAGCTGGAAAGTCTCTTTCGGTACGTAATTCATCGGCTTGCACCGGAATTGTATCTTCTTGAGTTGCTGTATCTCTAACAGAAGGTGTTCGATCGTTCCCTGATTCTTGCGCTGGTGCAAAATGGTTGGGAGCAGAAACATGACGTTTTCGTGACGCATTGTCAACATCCGATCGTCTGATGCCCTTAAAAGGTGACAATTTTGTCCTAGGCTCTTGATTGAATGGAACAAAGGCTATCGACTTTCGCTTATTCTTCCTGCTAATTTGCATTGAAGGAACATTGGTGTTTTCTGCAGGAGTTCCAGTACAGTTTAACAAATCGTTTTCTCGCGAAAGTTGCATGTTTTCCACCACAGAACCGTCGTCATTCAGTTCTTCATTTGGCAAACGCTCTCAGATTTGGCTAATGTTTCGGCGCAGTTTCAAACCACTTGATGTAAGAACAATATAGTTCGAATTTTACTGACATTCCCAAGTAACAGCTTGCTGCCACAGTCGTTTTGCTACAGTATATTCACGTGTCCATATTGGAGTGTACACCGTGAACTTTTCTTGCTTCTTATGTGCTGAACCTTTGTTAATTTTATCTTGTTTTATGCGGATTTTTTGCTGCAAGTTTGGCTTCAACAAATCCAAACAAGTTCTAGCTTCTCGCCCAAAAAATAATTTTGCAGCAGTTTCACCTGTGACAGTGTGTGGGCAATTTCTAGTAGCTGTATGAAATTCGTTTAAACTCTGTTTAACGGTTTTACCTTCCTTACGCGCTGCTTTAAACGCTTTTTTAAATTCTCGCACATTTACCTCGGCTAATCCATTCTGTTTTGGATCGTAAGGTGCACCCGTGAGATGGCGGATTCCACGGTTTTTAATGTATGCCTGGAACTCCGAGGAGGTCCACTGCGGACCATTGTCCGTAACAAGGCACGAAATTAGCCCATTAAGGGCGATAAATTCCTCAAAAACTTCAATTACCTTTTCAGATGTTGTTTTGCTCATAAATTTAACAACAGGAAATTTACTATAGGCATCAACAATGACAATAAATGTCAAACCTTCTACAACACCAAAGTTAGAAAGAATTCGTTCCATAGGCTTAAGTGGATATTCCCACGAATGTTTTGGGCCAGCAGGCTTTTCACCCCTCTGCTCTTGGCATACGACACAACTCTTGACTTTAGCTTCCAACTCTTACCCCCAGGCCACCAACACTTACCCCTAGCTAACGATTTTATTTTCACAATTTTTAAGTGGCCAGCATATAGATCCTGAAGTATGCGTGCACGTAAGCTGGTTGGTACTACAACGCGCAACCCCCAAAAAAGTGTGTTACATTCTACCATTAATTAATTCTTACGAATAAAATACGGCTTAATATCTGGGTCATCAACTTTCTCTGGCCAGCCGTGCTTTACATATCTCAGAATCCTAGCTAGCACCGGATCATTTGTAATAGCTTTCACTAAAGTGTCGTTCAAAACTGGTAAAGTTTCAACTGATTGTAAATATAACACTTTATAAGGAATCTCTTCATCTAAATCCTCAGCTTTTGCTTCTAACAGTATCTAGATAGCATATCTGGTGTAAGATTATTTTTACCAGGTACATGCTGCAACTCATAGGAGTAGCAATTGAGCTACATGGCATAGCGCTGGACTCGGCTTGCAGCCATTTGAGGGATGCCCTTTTTGGAGCCAAAAATCCAAAGTAACGCTTTATTATCAGTTTGCAGTATAAAGTGGTTAGCATAAAGATATTGATGATATTTTTTCACCCCCCATGAAATTCCAAGGGTCTCACGATTGAACTGGGAGTACCCCTGCTCTGCCTTTGTCAGTTTTCTAGGCGCAAACGAAATAGGCTTTTCCTAACCATTTGGCATAACATGAGGTAAACAACAACCTAGACCAAAAGGACTAGCATCTACTGCCAATTTAAGCTTTAATTTTGGGTCATAACGTGTCAAAACATTAGATGTCTTAAATAACTGTTTAATTTTGGCCATAGCGGCATCACATTCGGGTCCCCAAACCCATTTTTGTTTAGGGCTCAAAAGCTTAGTTATGGGTGCAAGTTCATGTGCTAAGTTGGGCAAATATTTTGCATATTGATTTATAAAACCTAAAAAACTTTGAAGTTCAGGGATGTTTCTTGGGTTGGGTGCATCGGTTACTGCTTCAATCACCTCAGGTAAATTTGTCAGCCCCTCCGAATCCATCTTATGTCCAAGGTAATTCAGCTCAGATTGAGCGATTTTGCACTTCCCCAGACCGAGCCGGGCCCCAGAATCTTGTAAGGCAGACAACAGCTGGTTAAGACTATCATAATGCTCACACCCTTACCAGAAACCAGTATATCATCGTAAAATGGCTCACAATTTTGTATGCCTGATGTTAGGCTAACCATCAAACGTTGAAAGATAACTGGGCTACTAGCCAAGCCGAATCGGCAACGCAAAAATTTGAATAAACCCAGAGGCGTGTTAATGACTAGCGCTTCTTGCGATTCAGGGTCTAACTCCATCTGAAGAAATGCATCCTTCAAATCAATAAGGCTGAATGTACCGCTTCCAGAGAGCTTTCCAAACAATTCGGCAGCGGGGGAACTGGATAGTGGTCTATTTCCAATTGTGAATTAACTGTTGTTTTATAATCCCCCACAATCCTGATTTCTCCATTAGCCTTATGCACTATCACTATAGGAGTGGTCCAGGAACTAGTGCTAACTGGCTCCAAAACTCCCATTGCTACCAAGCGTCTGATTTCAGCATTGACTTTCTCTGCGAGTGGAACTGGTCTTACCTTTCGGTAAACAGGCACTGCGCCAGGTTTAAGCTTGATTTTTGCTTTAAAGTCCTTAAAACAACCTAGTCCTGGTTTAAATAACTCAGGAAATTTAGCTGTTAAAATTTCCGAGGTAATTGTTGTTCTATTTACCTCTAAGGCTTCTTGTTGTAGCCTTTTAATATTTTTGAAAACCAATGGATAAAATTGCTTAAGATCAAAATCGAAGATTGCTAACCAATCTTTTCCCATTAAAGGTACTTGCTCACTTTTCGAGATCAAAGCTTGAACCTGCTCAGTCTTATCACCAATTTGTACATCCACTCGTATACAACCAAAGACTTTCTCGATCTGCCCTGTCCAGGACTTCACGAAAATGTCGGTTTTCATGATTTTACTATCTTGAAAATATGATTTATACCAGCTAAAAGGTAGAATTGTGGCATCACACCCACAATCCACTTCTAGTGGTAAGTTAACACCATTAATGATGCAATCAACCGTCCACTTCTCAACCCTTAGTGCGTTGATACTCAAAATGTTTGCTTCCAAGTAATCATCAGATTCGTCTGAACTGTCATACTCACTGGAACTCACACTCAGAACCAGACCCAGAATCTTCATTTTGCTGAACATAGTGGGCCTTGCTCTGTTTATAACCATACTTATGTTTCCTGCTACTACTCTTAGGCTGTGGTTTAAGCTCAGATGTTTTAGCTGTCTTAGCAAAATGTTTAGGCTTTGTACAGACCGCTTTAAGATGTCCCTTTTCGTGGCAGCGGCCACAATTGTAGTCCTTGAAATGGTAACGACTTCTCGCGTGGCCCTTGAAACCACAACAAAAAAAAAAAAACTAAATCCCTACTTCCTTTAGCGGAGTATTTAGATGAATGATGTTTACTTTTTCTTTGTTTTGACTGAGCTACAAAATTAACACTACTAGCGCCAGCTTTGAGTTCTAGTTGGTTAAGATCAGCCGCCTCAAGTGAAAGTGCTAATTCTACTGTGGCTTTAAAGTCAAGAGTTTTTTTAATGAGCTCTCGTTGTAACGTTGGGCTATGGACGCCCCCTACTATTCTATCACGAATAATTTCTTCCTTTATTTTATCAACAACGATGTTATCGTATCCGCAATGCTTTGTAAGTTGCTTTAAAGCGTCGACATATTCAGCTATCGATTCATTTGGTTTCTGAAACCTTTTGTTAAATTTTAGCCTCTCAGAGATTGTACTAGGGGCCAGTTCTACAGCTGTTTCAACTGCTTTAATCAAAGCGTCATACATAATGGTTTCGACTGTGAGTGGATCAATGATTCTAACAATTTTCTGAAACGTTACATTTCCAATGCTGGCAAACAAAACATCACGCCTGTCGGCATCTTTAATTTTCTTTGCTTTTAGGAAGCATGTGAATTGCATAATATACATTGACCACGTGAATTTATTAGGGTCATAATTTTGAAACATACCATTAGGTCTGACATCTTCAGTTTCAGTTTCAATTCCTTCACGAGGCATTTTAACTCAGAATTTTAAATTTACAAAATTAAATTCTATCAGAAGGCCTTTTATCCGACAAAAAATTAATTTATAAAAAGTTTCACCTAAACAATCGCCTAGCGACCTGCAAATACAGTTTTAGGATTTTACAAAAGAACTTTCACTCGCTAAGTAGCATTCGAATTTACAGCCTAAGCTGACTTACTTGAATACTTGTTTTCAAAATTAAACAATTTATTAGTTAGCTTGCGCAAATTCATTACGCTAATATACAGGTAATTTACAGGTAATTTATCGGTAATTACTAACAACATTAAACCCGTCCAGAGAAGTAATATTTTAAACCTGTCTAAAAACAAGTAATTTATAAAAAAAAATAACTCGTTATAACAAAATTAACATAAAATTTACAACTCCAGACGTCTCCAGGCTTCAATTTAACGCTAATTTAAAGCTTTCTAGTTTTTAAACACACTAGGAATTCAACAACGTAGCTAGTTTCAAACACACATACCCAAAATCAAACATTGCAAAACAATGACCATCAAAGCTCCAAGGCAGAGAAACGAACGGCATTAAGCAACAAAAGTATTAAAGATAACTGCTTTAAAACCTTAAGATTTCCCCACAAATGGCAAAATACCACACAATTACTAAATCTAGTCGCAATTTTTTCGATATCACTAACTAGCATAGCCTAGCAGTAAATAACGCAAAGCGTCGCCTTGACACAACCTTCCAACTTAATTGCAGATATAGTAAAATGTAAGGTAATTCATGGAGAATAATTAGTTAAAATCTCTGACAGTTATCTACATTTAGCCAAAAATCGCCAACACACCGACACAAGTGATACAAATTTGAAAAGCTTAAATTCATCTCCTAGCAGGATGACCAAAATTGCAAAAATAATTTAACTTCATCTTACCTTCCAAACTTGGGGCTGAAGTTATAAGTTGCCAAGAAGACGAATTAAAGATAGAGGTGGGCCATGGTTTAACCCCCGTCGCCAATTGATGTGTTTGCAGCCTAACACATTATAAACTGAATTGTAGCGTACAACCCTAAGCCAGAAAGGATAGTCTGTGTTGGCAGTTTGTATCAGACAGTTTACAACATTAGTGTTGGAACATTACATTATATAACCTAGGTTACTTTGCATAAGAGAATACCATTGGTTACATAACACATGCAGGCAAGATGCATTGAAGTTAACCAATCGGATCGAAGCTAGTTAACATGATGAAACAAACAGGTGTAATTCATAATCAACACACACACAGTGTGTGCACACAAGGTGCACACACTGGTAGCTTTATAACTCAATTAATCTGAGGACACAGATGACATTGATGGAGAGGTCGTTTGCTTTTTCGAAGGCTTTAATCTGATTAAACTTCACCGGATAGGTGAGCATTGATGTGTCGAGCATGCTCTCGATCTCCCAATAATCTTCAGGCTTAATGCTTGACAAGCCCAAACCCAATGATAGTACAGCGTAGACGAAACACTTCTTATCATTAAAATTTTGAACATTGATGACGGTTCCCTTCTTATCAGAAAATTCATCTGGAAGTGGGTTGTATGAAGAGGCACGTATTGGTTGGTACCTTGCCACCGAAATCAGGAGGTTATACACGTGGGATATGACCCATCCGCTACCACATTCCGCAAACGCGTCAATGCTCCTCTGTATCTTTGTGTTGGCTTCGTCTAGCACATCATCTATGTCATTTGAGCTATTAATCTTCAAGTAACTTGAGCAGAATCCATTCCTAATAACATCTGCATCACGAATCATCTCTACACCGAGGGAGATGTAGACTTTACAGTTAATGAGCTGTTCGAGACAAATTGAAGTTGCCCAACGCAGGACGTGCAGCTAACAGAAACGCAAGTGGATCCCTCACGTTGAATCCTTCTTCTCCATCAGACAAAACCTGTTTGTACACACGATGGCCTAATGTTTCCATTCAGGAAAGGTGAGCGAGGGAGTTGCAACCAGTTGATCTACGTAAATGGTCATCGAAGCAATCGCATTCTTCCCGTCGCATTGAGTGTTGAGTACGGTGGTGGTTCCGCATTGATCCTGAGTTGCACACACCTCAGCACAGTAAACGCAGGTGAAGGTGGTTTTAGTTGACATGTTTGTATCTAGAGAGCAAAGAACGAACTATTAAGATCTTTATATATAGAAAAAAATGTGTAAGATGATGGTGATGAATGTCAATTTTACTGCAACAACCAACGATAGTATGCTTTTTTTCCTTTTCTTGTTCTCCCAACAAAGCCAAAGGTCTTTCATGATGCTAATAAAAGAGTAGTCAAGCACAGACCATGAGTCACTCACTTTAAAACACAACAATAAAATGTACGAATGGATTTTCCTTCTATTTTCCACCTAAACACTGTGTCAATGAACTGTAATCAAAGGTCGTTTACCACACTTCAATTTTTTAACGGTAAACGATAGTGCATCTTTTTTTTCTTTTCTTATTTCCTCAACATAAACGTTTCATCAATCAAACAGCGTCTCACTTAAAACTACAACAATGAAACGTAGTCACACTCACAACTTCAAAAGGAATAATTGATCGCTGAAAAAAAAGTAAAGAATAACGTTGTGTTAAAGAGTTTCTTTAAATTGTGATTCTTCCATGGTAAGGACGAGTGGTTTAGCTAACATCAACAACAAGCGTACATCTGATTGCCAACTCCTTTTATCCTTCATCCATCAAACACCAATCAAATGTTCTATGGTGTGAATATCAGGCCTTGGACGTAATTTCATTTCTTTTCTTTTTGTCCTCAATATAAAAGCTTTTTATCAATCAGCTGTCAATGTGCTGCCAGCTAACGGCATCGCTCTTATATATAATAATAATAATAATAATACACGAAAAACAACCGCAGAGCCATAGGTTTGTAGCAGCATAAAAGGGGGAATTCAGACGTGGGGTTTAGCTGCGTTGAACTTGTCCACAGCAGCCTTAAACAAGTTCACACAGTTCCCGCGCTGACCACATTGGCTGAAAGTGCATTCCACGGGTTGACAACTCGTTGTGCAAAGTCGTTGCGTCGCACTTCCAACTTGACATGACTCTTCGTCAATTTCTGAAGATGCCCACGAGTCACAGAATCAAAAGAGGTAAAGAATACATTTGGATTCAACCTGACCCCTCCTCGGAGGATTTTGTATGTCAAGATATTGTCTCCTCGAGTCCACCTTTCAGGAACAGACGTGAGACCAAGCCTTCGTAGCCTTTCACAGTACGAAAGCCCCCGAAACTGTGGCACCAGTTTGGTAGTCCTGCGTTGAACACGCTCAAGACGACTAATATCTTTGATCAGCCATGGCCGCCAAGCTTGAATACAATGCTCCGTCAGAGGGCGAACATAAAATTTATAGATGGCTTTGACGGAGGCAGCATCCAAATAACGCACATGCCGTTTAATGAAGCCAATGAATCTGTTTGCCTTGGCGACAACAGCATCAACTTGATCCGAGACACTCAAATCATTCGAAATGATGACTCCCAGGTCTTTAATAGTGTTCACCACACAAAGTGGCTTACCACGATAGTAGTACTTAAGCCGAGGGTTACTTTGACCAATGTGCATTACATAGCATTTGTTTGGATTAAGGAGCATCCCCACTTCGTCACACCATTTAATAACTTTATCGAAGTCCTCTTGTAAAATAGAAGCATCGATCGGCTTTTTAATGACTCGGTGCATTTTGGTGTCATCAGTATATTTTTCCAAAATGCTGGAGATGTCGTGGCCATGTCCGCAATGAACAAACAGAAAAGAATAGGGCCAAGCACTGATCCCTGAGGAACACCCGAAGTAACTTTGCTCCAACCGGAGCAAGATCCCTCAATCACCACATGCTGCCTCCTTCCCTGAAGGTAATTATTGATCCACCATGTGAGATTAACGCTAATGCCAAGGTGCACAAGGGTGTCAACCAGCTTGGAATGAGGCACTGTGTCGAAAGCACGACTGAAATCGAGGAAAATCACATCGGTTGGAAACCCACAGTCCATCGCAGCAGTCCATGCATTACGAGTAGTAAGCAGATTGGTAAGACATGACCATCCTTTGGTGAAGCCATGCTGCGTGTCATCAAGGATGCCAAGCTGACTGCATTCGTCAACCAGTACACACACAACACACACAACTTTTTATAGATACTTTTATAGATACTTTTAGATACTTTAGATACTTTAGATACTTTTATAGATACTTTTTATAGAACTTTTTATAGATACTTTTTAGATACACAACTTTTTCACACACTTTGGAGATAACAGGCAGGAGGCTGGTCGGTCTGTAGTTATCGGGGTCGTCAAGACTACCCCTTTTGAACAGGGGGACAATGTTTGCGAGCTTCCAGCCTTCGGGAACAATTGCCGTTTGTATAGACTCGCTAATGATACTGCAGAAAGGCTTGGTAAGTGATTGTACACAGTGCTTCAAGATCTGAGGCGACAGCCCGTCAGAGCCTGCTGCCTTCTTTGGATCCAGAGATACAAGTAGCTTAAAAATTGTAGAGGAATTAATATGCACTTGTGCCATAGGCCCACAAATATTGCATGTGTTAGAATCAGCTCCGAATACCGAAGAAAACTTGGAGTTAAGTATTTCAGCAATATCAACAGGATCAGAAAAGGTAGTCCCATTCGAAGCCATTGACTTAATCTTAAATGCCTTGCCCCGTCCAACACTGATAAATTAAAAAAACTTGTTGATATCTTTCGATTTGATTACACTCATGCAGTGTTGCCGTTCGTGACAGCGGAGCGAGGCAACACTCTTATTCCGATGAATAACATAGTCAGCGTAGTCAGCAACATAGTCAGCATATGTGGGCTGACCAGCCCATTATACGGTGTGGGGGTGTTTCCATCCTTTACACGTTTTTAATAGTGCATATCGCACGCTAGTTCATTACATGACTTACCTCCGCCACGCAATGGCTTAGCCGTTGTGCCTCTTCCAAATTAATATAGTCCTAACAGACATGCCCAGACTTGAAAGAGTTCAATTATTTATTATTAGTCTTTTCTGTTTTTAATCGCATCTCCTTCTACATCCAAACGAAAACCACTTTGACAGACTGTGCATTTCTCCAGGAGTAGTTGTAAATATTAGTTTTAAACAAAGAAATACAGCAGAGCCAAGTTTTGTGAACAGATAAGAATGACGTGTGAGCAGCAAAAAAAAAAGTAGGACAAACCCGAGGATTCGAAGTAATATCATCAAAGAAACAGAAAGTAGTTGTAGATATTAGTTTTAAGCAATGTAATATAACAGAGCTAATATATAACAGAGTAATATATAAACACCTAAAAAGAGCGTTGTGGCCGCCTCGTGACGCCTGCGGGCATTCTGGGGGGGGGGGGGGGGGCCCGGGGGGGGCACAACGCCCCGGGGGGGGGGGGGGGCAGGGGCTGGGGCCTTTGATGGGAGGGTCGGATCCGGGGTGGGTTTGGGTGGGAACTGAACATGATTGGAGACAACAAACAACAAACGCATGTCATAATTGCTGCTCACTTGTCATTTTTAACTGTTTGCGAAACCTAGCTCTGTTATATTTCATTGCTTAATACTAATATCTACAACTACTTTTAGTTTCTTTGATGATATCAGTTCGAATCCTCCCGTTTGTCCTACCTTTTTTTTCCTGCTCACACGTCATTTTTATCTGTTCACAAAACTTGGCTCTGCTGTATTTCTTTGTTTAAAACTAATATTTACAACTACTCCCTGGGTGGCCCCAACGCTCCATGTAACAGCATGTAATTCTCTGTGCATGTAACGGCTACACGCGCTCTAATAGACAAATACAATAATAAAATTTGTCATTGTGCAACAGGAAAGGACGTGTGCGTGTAGCGATCACGTCATTACAATCGGAGGTATTCATATAACAAGGAAAATACTGTGTAAACGTGCGGATGAGACGACGCCCACATAATGCATACCAGTTCACAAAACTCGGCTCTGTTATCCTTCTTTGTTTAAAACTAATAGTTTCAACTACTTTTAATTTTTGATGATATCCGGTTCGAGCCCTTGGGTTTGTCCTACCTATTTATTTGCTCACATGTCATTTTTACCTGTTTGCAAAACTCTGCTCTTGTGTTTATTTTTTTTAACTAATATTTACAACTAGTTTTAATTTCTTTGTGATACCCGGTTCGAGTCCTCGGGTTTCTCGCTACATTAAAAAAAAAATATATATATATATATATATGAAGCCTGTGCAATCAACGGTCGGGTCTCGAATATTTCGTGCCCGGACCCAGGCTGTGGCCTGCCTGTTTAGTAAATAAGCTCGGAAAGCCGAGGATACAAACCATGTAACCAGCAATCGTCATTGGAATCCAACCTATCAGGTGACTTAACAGAATATCGTATTGTGTTTAGAAATCAATCCAACTGTACCTTCTATCCCTTAGGCTCATGGAGTGATCTATAAATCATGACGCCTTTACAATGTGCTGCTCACTTGTCATGTTTAGGCGTTCACAAAACTTAGCTCTCTTTAAGTCATATCGTTGATTGAAGGTTTTTGATTTACTATTTTAAAAAGGAAGATACAAGATCATCACAAATGAGGATGGTAGATATTTTTTCGCTTCCTAATTGCTGCTCACTTGTCATTTTTCGGTGTTCACAAACTTGGCTGCGTGTTTATTACTGGCTAGTTTGTTTAAAAACTAATATTTACAGCTACTTTCATTGCTTTAATAAGGTCTAGTTCGAATCCTAGGGTTTGTCTACCCTTTACATCTAATATAAATTTCATGTAATCTTATATCCTCACAAACAAGCATTGTTTACTATGACGACGTCACTGATGTTCGACTTCATGGGTGAAGTCAAAACTGACGCTGAGAAATACAGTCTGTCAAAGTGGTTTTCGTTTGGATGTAGAAGGAGATGCGATTAAAAACGGAAAAGACTAATAATAAATAACTGAACTCTTTCAAGTCTGGGCATGTCTGTTAGGACTATATTAATTTGGAAGAGGCACAACGGCTAGGCCATTGCGTGGCGGAGGTAAGTTAGGTAATGAACTAGCGTGCGACATGCACTATTAAAAACGTGTAAAGGATGGAAACACCCCCACGCCATATAATGGGCTGGTCCGCCCACATATATAAGAGCGACAGCACATTGACAGCTGATTGATAAAAGAAGCTTTTATATTGAGGACAAAAAGAAAAGAAAAGAAATTACGTCCAAGGCCTGATATTCACACCATAGAACGTTTGATTGGTGTTTGATGGATGAAGGATAAAAGGAGTTGGCAATCAGATGTACGCTTGTTGTTGATGTTAGCTAAACCACTCGTCCTTATCTTGGAAGAATCACAATTTAAAGAGACACTAACACAACGTTATTCCTTACTTTTTTTTTCAGCTATCAATTATATACACGGCCTGGCCGTGTATATTAGAGTTCGTTTGCGCACAAGAATTTCAGAAAATTGGACAGGCGGCTGCGGCTGCGGCGGCGGCCCAGAATGCAATGCTGCAACATGCTACAATGGTTAACAATTATATAGGCAAGGTGCACAAGAACGGATTGTAG
This sequence comes from Lithobius niger, assembly GCA_023313725.1. Classification (NCBI taxonomy): domain Eukaryota; kingdom Metazoa; phylum Arthropoda; class Chilopoda; order Lithobiomorpha; family Lithobiidae; genus Lithobius; species Lithobius niger. Next base: position 98,610 of record JAHWFP010020708.1, on the reverse strand, counting down.
CTTACTCGAACAAGATGCAACGATGCTCGGGCACGGGGAAAGTAACATTGTCGTGGTAGCTTCGGGCTGCGGCTCCGTTAAATATATTCAATCGTTGAACCAAAATGAAATGGTCTTGGTTTTCGCCTTAATCTTTTAGTTTTAAACTGCATGGTGCAAAGTCTATAATTTTGAGGCCTGAAGGCCCCAAAACTGGACGGCCGACATGACTAAATGATTTATTTACTTCTTCCATGCAGGCTTCCGGAAGCTAATTGAATTGTTTCCGTGATTGTTTGCCATAATACTGCATCTACTTGCAACAATGCAGAATCAACTACCCATCAGCTGACCCATGTTAACTCTAGACATACGCTAGTGTGTTACCATAAAAAAAAAAAAAACGTGGGGTAAAGCTTGGGCAGTACCTGAACAGAAATACGCATTTCTAATGTTTCGTTTTTTCGCAAACAAAATTGGGTGTTCAGTGGACATACCAACACATGACAGACACAATAAAATGGAAGCGAAAAAAGCCAACAAATTAACTGAACAAAAAACGGCGAATAAGAAAAAAAGCATTAGAGTTCGTATCCCCATACTCACAACTGTGAAGGTACACGAATAAAAACAGATTAGAGTTCACTCGAACGCAACAAACTATAATTTGAACTCCAATTCCAGGGAACAAGAATTGTGAAATGCCTGTCTCCATACACACGCATTCATGTACATCGCTAATCAAACAAAGAAAACGGTTGGATACTTCACACAAATAAAATACGCACACAAAATACAACATACACACTCACATGAAACACAACGAAAATCTAAAACACGTACAAACAGACGTCTGACATAACCAATGAATAAAACCATTCCTTGTTCCCTGGAATTGGAGTTCAAATTATAGTTCGTTGCGTTCGAGTGAACACTAATCCGTTTTTATTCGTGTACCTTCACAGCTGTGAGTATGGGGATACGAGCTCTAATGCTTTTTTTCTAAACGGCAAAGCCGTTTTTTGTTCATTTAATTCCTTTTGAAGTTGTGAGTGTGACTACGTTTTATTGTTGTAGTTTTAAGTGAGACGCTGTTTGATTGATGAAACGTTTATGTTGAGGAAACAAGAAAAGAAAAAAAAGGACGCACTATCGTTTACCGTTAAAAAATTGAAGTGTGTTAAACGACCTTTGATTACAGTTGATTGACACAGTGTTTAGGTGTGTTTAAGTGGAAAATAGAAGGAAAATCCATTCGTACATTTTATTGTTGTGTTTTAAAGTGAGTGACTCATGGACTGTGCTTGACTGTGCTTTTATTATCGTGAAAGACCTTTGGCTTTGTTGGGAGAACAAGAAAAGGGGGAAAAAAAGCATACTATCGTTGGTTGTTGCAGTAAAATTGAAATTTCATCGCCATCATCTTACACATTTTTTCTATATATAAAGATCTTGATAGTTCGTTCTTCGCTCTCTAGATACAAGCATGTCAACCAAATATGTGAGGTTGAAAAAGGCATTTCTGACCACAATACTGTGGTTGTTACACTACCTCTCGTTGATGAACTGAAACAGTCTAAACACACCAGGCGGCTGCTCTACAAAAAGAATGATTGGTCCCAAGTAAACGAGAGACTTCACCAAAGCTACTCTGTTTTTATTGCCTCTGCTGACTCACACTCGGTGAATGAAAACTGGGAGTACTTCAAAAATAAGTTATTAAGTGCCGTAGAAGAGTTTACGCCAATCTGCTATATCTCGTCAAAAAATGATAAACCTTGGATGAATAGAGAATTAAAGCGAAAGATACAGAAAGCAAGAAGGATACGGAAGAACGCAAAAGCTACACCTTTACCGAACATATTAGCAGAGCTAAAGACTATCAGAAATGAAGTAAAGAATCAAATTCGTGCAAACAAACACAGTTTTATGTCTAAACTTGGTGGTGACATTAATTAGAATCCAAAACGCTTTAGGTCGTATGTTAAAAGCATAAATCTAAAGGTATGTGGCATTCCTGCCATGTGTACAAATAATAAGTATGTGACTGAGAGCAAAGCTAAAGCTGATTTGTTAAACAATCATTTTAAATCGGTGTTTACACAGCCGTTACAGTCGGGGAGAAATCCATGATTAACCCAACGTACTGGAAGTACAATAAAAAATATCACCATAAGTTCAGCTGGCATAAGACATCTGATAAATACTCAAAAGGAAGGAAAAGCCTGTGGTCCCGATCACATTGTGGCAACGGTTCCAAAAAAAACACTGCGGACATTAGCACACTCTTCTTGAAATACATTTTTTTTTAAATCATTTTTTTTTGTTGTACCATTATTTAAGGCTGGAAAGCGTAGTGAAGTAAACAACTACAGACCTGTGGCTCTTACTCAATTTGTTGCAAAATGTTGGAGCACATAATTGTCAGTGAGATGGTAAAGTTTTTAGACAATTATCAAGATATTTTCCTGGGCTAATACGCAAGAAATACCATGAGGTCAGGATAGCTGTATGTATACAATTCAATGACACTTCAATATGAGACGCAAATAAAAGAACAATTGATTATCCCAAGTTTAATAACTGCGTAAGCTACTATACTGCAAGTCTACACCAGAACTGGTCAGAAATATTAAGTTTAGGTAACTACGACCAAAATATATGAGACTGCTATATAACCGATTGATTCCCGTCGTTAGGCTATGATTGGCATTCTGAAGGACTGATTATATTAGAAAATAATGAATACGCAAGTTATCAATAATAAATAGTAACTGGGCCTATTATTACGATATATCGGATAACGATAATTAGTTAAACAATGACACCAAACACTTAGCTGCACGAGCGAGCGGAAGCTCGGTTGTCTGATTTACTGCCGTAAATCGAGTCCTCCTACGGCCTGGAATAGCGAAGTCTGAACTGGCATGAACTTCGATGCACACTGGATGGCTGTGCAAACACGAATCGCCCTCCCCTCTAAATGGGAATCCCTTTTATACTAAATCCTTATCTATCAAATTATCAGCTTGTCAATCAAGTCTCTATTGTTCTGACGGCGGATTTCATTTAAAGTGCACCTACCGCAAATCTATTGAGGCCATCTATAATCCACGTCACTCAAAGTAAGTTCGACCGGAAGTTTCTTCTCACATGGGTGGTTTTACTCTAAAGAGTCCTACCGGACATGTCAATCAAATTAACAGGTGTTAGGGACTTCTTGGAAAATGAAGCCATTGAACTTTAGGTTAGCCCTATCTTAATTAAATCGGGAGGTTTCTTTAATTGGTTTTTGGTGTAGGTCCAATTATCCTGCCAATCATTTAGCCCGTACAAATTAATGGAATCCTTCTGAGTTCTTTTACAAAGGGAGCCCGATACCACCTGGCTTAGGCTTTAATCCTATTTCGTCACCTTGAGTGAACACCTGTTTTCAAAAGAAAAGACATGTCTGAACATGTCTGAACATGCGCTAGTTTGATTAATCATGAATACAAGTCTGAATGTCTTAGTATTCAAGTATGAAATAATTACGTATTACTGGTCTTATTAATATTAACATATTATGCAAATTAAATCCACAACAATGTCCCTGACCGAAAAGAGATATGGAAATTGCCACCAGTTTCCTATCTCCGCATAAATATTTGAGGTATTTATACTTGCAAAGGCCGATTCACTCCGTGTAATAGTTGGTTATACCTTGTATTCACCGATCATACCCCCATTTGCCTATCACAAGATCGGGCACAGGAAAACGTCCTTGGTGTATAAGACTTAAGAAATAAGGTAAAGTCCGTACGCCATGGCCTATGCATAAAATTACACGTCGTGATATAGTTTTGAGCGCATGTGTAATCTATATATATACAGTTCCACAAAATTTGAAAATTTGTCACATAGTTTATTACTAGCCTATTATGCCCGAAGACTCGGATCTCCCTTCATAAAATACCTCAGGTTCAACATATTTATACTCTTCCTGGAAGAAAACCAATACGGAGTATCTTCTTCCTAAATGGCTTATTTCGTTTTCCATTTTGAATCTTCGTATGGACCCAATGACTTTGTCAGGGGTCCCTGACCAGTCTAAAAACCCGGTCTTTCGAATTTCTTTCTTTTTCGGATGTTAAGCCTTGAGGCTGGGAAAGAAAACAACAACAATATAATTTTGTTCACGTAATTCTTATTCACCTTGAATTCTCGTTGAGTATCTGGTCTTTTCCCATTTGTTAATGTTGTTACATATTATCCAGTTTCCCTTTTCTTTTCACAATACATTCCTTTCCTAACATGATCAATATCATGTCAAAATTATTTGAACATTGTCCTCGTTTGAGACGTAAGCAGAATCACGTTTTCATGATTCTTCCCTTGTTAAATTTTATATCCAATATGGACATACTTCTAGAATTCATGATGATACATAACATCTTTTTACAATGTATACCAATAATTGATATAATTACATATATACATGCTTTGCCTTAGAGGTTTGTATAACTAATTTTCCACTGTTAGTCTCCGAAATCGGGGAACTAACATGGCGATCTTAATTCAACTTGATCGTTAGTAGTTTTCTGATGGTAAGGAGGGGAAGAGGTTTGATGAAAGTTTGATCAGAAGATGCAACTTGCGAGAAAATTTGTATATTTTCTTGCTCTTTTATGCCTTAAGCTACTGGCATATTTCAAGAGGGGTCAAATCCTGATCATCTATGAATGAGAGCCTGATCACAGAGCATTTACGTTACCAAAAAGCTTGGGCGCTTCTTCTGTTTTAGCCTAGTCCACTGGTTAGGATCTGACAAACAGTAAGCAAAATACTTCGTGATAAATAACTGTAGACCTAACTACTGAAATATTTGTCTCACCAAAAATCAATACACAAAGAATTCATTCCCTTTTCATTCGACTCGCGGTTCGACCAGTGCGCAAGCGGTCGACCAACAAGTGAATAAAATTGATGATTGAAATAATCAGTAAAAGCTAAGAAGCCCTAACTACTGGGATATTTGTGTTACCAAAAAACTTGAGAGTTTTTTCTGCTTAGTCTAGCCCCTGGACAGGATCTGACAAACAGTAAGCCAAATACCCCGATGAATCTAAACAAGGCCTAATCATCGAATGTTTCTCCTATCGAAAGAAATCCCAAAAGGGACTCATTCCTGGCTTTCTTTTTGGTGTTCTTAATCTGGAAAACCGAATCGATACTTGAAACAAATAACGAGCCGCTAATATGACCAAATTATTGACTTGTTTGTCATACTGAAAGAGAATATTTTTAGCAAATATCCTTTTCTGTTTCAAACCAGTCCGCCAATAAGGATCTGATAAACAAGTGTTCCAAACAAAACCCAGTAATTAGTCATAAAGACCTATATTATTAACATCATATTCTTTGTCAAGAAAATCCAAATGAATTTTCCCCAATGTATGTTCTACTGGTATCCAATGATATCCAACCACCAAATGAATCAATATTAATAAAAGTTGACCGCTAGACACAGTTTGGGACTAGCGTTTTTAATTTCAATGGATTTTTAGGTGAAGATAGAGGTATGTTATACCTCGTATCAGGATTGCTGCCAAACAACCAATACAGCCTTTCCGCAACCCCGATCTCGTTGGCCAACTTAACCATTTGGGCACCATGACACGCCCCTTCCCTAGTTATTTTTAACATGGAATTATAGTAAGCTAAACACCATTCGAATCTTTCAGCAGCCTCATTTCACGGCCCCACAGGAAACATAAGCAGGTCGATTTTTGGCCTTTTACTCTATATTACTGAAAGTGGTTTAAACGAAAGACTGTCTTTCATGCCTTCCGCTGGAAAATAATTTTTATGTTAGTTGTGCCAGGTTGGCCGTTAATCATGTTAGTTCATGCCTTGGTGATGTAACATCGCATATTAATATTTGGGACGAATAAGATGGAAAAGGGGGGGGGGGGTGATGGATGGGTTCAAATCCAATGCCATTAATACTCCTAATGACTTATCTTATATAGCTGGATAGCCTCCCATTTCCATCTCTTCTCCCCTTTTCCTGAGTTTTTCCCCCATCTCCCTTTTTTTTCTTCATCCCTGTACTGCTCCCTGCATGATCTCTAGGAAGAGGAGAGAGAAAAAAAAATGTGAACATTTCATATCGTGACAATTTTCATACAATATTATGCAATTTCACAATTTCTGGTTACAACCATATGTGACCAACAAAAAATCATTATACCCCGTTTTATTATGTGTCCCTTACTTTGAATAACCTATTTCAGATTTCGGGCAAGATCTAGTGCCCTTAAAGCTTCAGGATACATAGTTAAATGTAACCAGTTTATTGCAAATCCAAATGTGCAACAAATCCAAACCCAAACAAAATTTCTAACCAAACAATATCACTAAGAAACATTCTTATGAATTATTTTAACTTGATTAAATATGTTCGGAACCCAATTGTTAAAAGGGTCCTGTTGGGAAAAAAAATTATACGCACATAATTCAAATTTTCCCGAAGCTATGCAGTTTCAGTCCGAGTGATACATTCTCCGAACAAAACTGTTTTAGCTGACAACCAACTATAAAATTCAAAAGTTTATTCTTAATTGTGGCAAAATTAAAATTAAAATAAACTCTGCGACATATTTTGAGGGAATTTTACCATTATAAGAAGCTAATCTCGGTAATGTTAACATTCTATCTGGTAAAGACAATTTCTGCTGATGCTACTCGACTTCAGCATAAAATTTAAGCACTAAGTTATCGGCATGATCTGCTGAAAATAAGTTAACAGTTTTAATGTTAAGCGTATGACGTCTATCTCCATCTACTTCTGGAATCACAGAGTTTGGGCATGATCAGAACTAACGAACTGAGCACTGTTGCTAGTTGTCTGTTCTTGCTAGTTGTCTGTTGCCTAGAATCCCTGTCTACATTTAGGCTAGCAACTCTTTGACTGATCATTAGCTTGATCTGAATCATTACCCTGTTCCACTTGTGTAGCATGCTGTGGAACTTGATTCTGGTTAAAACTTTGTCCCTGTTGACTGTGGTTTTGTTGCTGATAATTCTGCTGCTGTTGGTTGTTCTGCTGTTGGTGGCCATTATAGTTGTTGTTTTCTGAGTATCCTTGGCCACCTCCCCCATTACCACCACCAGCATTATTATTTTGTTTACCAAAATTCTGTTTATAACATCCTGAATTAAACTGTGCTGCGTCTCTGGTCTCCAAACCTGAGAAATAATTTCCCCGTTCTCCGCGATTGTTTCCTCTAAATTGATCAGGCTCGGACTGGCCATAGTGCCATTGTGCCAATGGCACAGGCGCCCTTTAGCTACTATACTTTTGGCGCCCTTTTGGTAGTCAATTTTTTCTCCTCCCACATAGAAAAATGAATGGTTTTGAAATCCCTGTACACTGATGATCTTTCCTTCACGCACAAATTCCCTTCTCTCTTCTTCCTTCCTTTATTTACGTTTTTAAAGGTTTTTTTTAACTCCCCCCCCCCCCACCTCCCTTCAAAATTTCCAAAAATAGCGTTACTTGAAATATAAATTGTTTGTTGAAGAATGGAAACCGAAGCCAAAATTGACGACAGAATATGAAAATAAGCACAGCTTCTTGAGATCAACCCCGGAATTTGCTTATGCTGGGGGGGGGGGGGGCTTAGACCGCTCCCCAAAACCTTTAAACGTTTGGACGCACCATAACTTCATCTGGGTTTCCTGTAAAACTCATGGCGCCCCTCCCTGGTCATTTCCATAAATGGCACAGACGCCCTTTTCTACCCAGTCCGACTCTGAAATTGATCATTACCACAATTACTCTGAAAATCATTAGAATTACCCTCTTGATTGCTACTGTTACCGTTTTCCCAGTTACATTGTCTAATCTGTTCAAGGTTTTCCTCTTTAGTTCTACAGTCCCTTTTTAAATGTGTACGCCCTAAGCACCTATAAGAAGCCTTATCTGTAGGTGAACTTGTGCCTACAGCACTTACTCTAGCCTTATTTAACTCCACCGAAGTACTTCGAACCTTGTTTATGTTTTTCTCCAACTTATCGACTTTCTCAACCAATGAACCAAAAGCAAGATTATTTATACCGAGCGTTGCTGGGTTACTTCCTGCAATGTCTGTTGATTTATCGGGAGTGCTTTCACCCTCCCTACCTACATAACCTTCTAAAATTGCCCTCTTTTTAATAGCGTCATTTACATAGCTCTAAATGTAGTTGGTTCCCTGGCTGAAAGGTGGCCTTCGATATTTGGTAGCATAGCCTGAAGGAAAGCTGAGCGCAGACCCTCGTCTTTTGATTCAAGTTTGCGTAATTTCTCCTCCGCGCTATCCTCAAGCTTAACCCACCAAAGTGTCGAAGCCATGACTTCCAACCTCTCAGAGAATTTCTCCAAAGTTTCCCTACTGCTAATCTAGATGCATAAAATTTACTCATAGTAATGCTTTTCCCTGCACAACCAAAACGATCTACCAACATTTCTTTAAACTCGCTCCAATTGTTAAGTTTAGCAATTTGAGGGTTCATAGCCAAGTACTTTGCTACGTTCCCTGTGCACTTAATACATGCAACTGAAATTAATTCAGAGTCCTTTAAAGAAGGATCCAGAGTTCGTAAATTTTCAACTAGTGGCGCAGCCAGAAAAAATTGTCGGAGGGGGCCGAACAAAGCCAGCAAGGGGGTCTGGGGGAGCGCTGTAAGCTCCCCCAGCGGGGCCCTGGGCAAAGCCCCAGAAGCTGAAGCATTATGGTGTTCATCATTACCTTATCTGGCTTCTGAAGGGTACTGTTTTTACATATTCTTGAGAAATTTATTTAGCATTATGATACGATCATGTTAAAGTTGTTCGTGCAATTTTTTTCCAGGACCTCTTTTCCACGGACTTTACCCCGCAGATCTTTTTTTTCTGGACAATTTTCTTTCGGACATTAATTTTCCACTGGATCTTTTTTTCCGAACCTTCTTTCCACGGACCTTTTCTCCCCAAATCTTTTTATCCAGACCTTTTTTCCTTAGGTCTTTTTTTCCTGGACCTTTTCACCCAAGAATGTTTTCTGCCTCTTGTCCGAGTTTTTATTTAATTTTAATTTTTGCAGGAGGTACAGATGTATGATAAGATCTAGATTTGGGGCTTGTTTTAACATCTCTGTAATGTGTAGAGCAATCCGGACCACTGCACTGTGACTGAGATTGGCGCTAATAACCTAGCTGTCGACGTCCCATTAGGACTCAACCAACACTCACCACCTTTTTTCCTAGTTATTAATTTCATATCAATTTATTTTTGCCCAATTTAGTGTAAAAAGTACAATTTATATCGGTTTCATGGACGATTTTACACAATCAAAACACTTTTTAATTAGCTTAAAATTGGCCGGCTATTATTTTCCACATCCACGATTAATTTCATAAACGTTTAAGCCTACCCTAATGTTAAAAGTAACGTGATACGATAATGACTAAAATAACAAACTACTTGACTAAACTGGTAAAATAATATGGCATTGACAAAAGCTGTAACCAAAGCCAAATATATTAAATAATAAGCCTATAGGCCCATCTCAAATCAGGTGAAACTGACAGAAAAAATTAAATTTCTACGTTTTCTCTGGTTACCCTTGTCGGTTTTCCATAACTTCCACTTTACGAGCATTATCAAGTTGATGTCGAATATCTTCTCGTTTTCCGGAAGTAACAAAAATAAAATTGTCCGATTTGTCCATTACGTTTTCCCGGTATTTTTTTCTGGCTGTGTTTGTCAAACATTTCAATTGCATCTTCATAATTAGTGAATGCTGTTTTTACTAACGAATGCAGTTGTCGGCCTTCTCCTTCGCCAGACTTTTCTGGCACAAAAATCAGAAGCGTTGTGCAAAATGTCCCATTTTTTCCTCATTGTAAGCCAGCCGTTGGTTCTTGTTAAGCCATTTATGTGGAAAAGAACGATTTCTTTCATTTTGCATCACTTGTGGAAAAACATGATCTTGATCTAGAACCCAACAGTTTGTTAAACAAATCCAATTTTTCCTCCGTTGAGAAGACCTGCTCTTTGCTCCATCTGGTTTCGTCAAAGTTTCCTACATCCAATTTACGTTAAATAAATACAGATTTCTTCAGGCCGTGTCAGTATGGCTCACAGGCAGACCTCAGAATTTGAATGTTTCAAAGATCGTGGGTTCGATTTCCCGTTCACGCAGTCTGACATTTAAGTCCAAAAGGCAACGTAAATAGGTTTACAGCTGTATTTTTTAACCCTTCTGAGCCGACTGTCTTACCGTTCTGTGTAATCCAACCTGCGTGTTGCTGTTTTCGACTTTTTAACTGGAAGCTTTTCATGTGTTTCTGGACAGCCTTCATCTTCACTTCTATTATTTCCTGCCGTATTCACTTCCTTTGATTTTGTCTTGCTTCTTCTTCTTACGAGCATTGCCAAAGAAAGTCAGGGAATGAAGAGAGAATACCAATGTAGTGGTATTATGACCGACTGGCTATGCCCACCTAAGAAGGGTTTTTAGGGGTGGAGGGTTGAAGGTTAAGTAAGTGAGATGGAAAGAGTTGGTTGATGAAAGAGTATGTTGCTTGGGGGAGGAGCAAGGTAGGCAGACTACAAAGGATTTGGCAAGCACCTGGAATGCGTTACTTGGATTACTAGCGGGAAATGGTTTCAAGTGGGGAAGGGGACTTTATTCAAGAACTGTCAGACGCTAAAACAGATTTGATGTTCCTGAATTTATTTTTAGTTTATTTTACGATTAACCGGCTACCCAACATTCACACAGCTTGACCTAAAGCAAAAATAAAGAAATTGTTAATTTAAAAAAAGGGCATTTTTTTTCTTACTTCACTGTCGGGGGGGGGGGGGGGGCCCATGGCCCCCGTGCCCCCCCCCTCCCTGCGCCACTGTTTTCAACCATGAGTGAAAATGTAAAAACATCCAGCAATTCGTCGCCCTGGAAAATGGTGATTACCTTTTTCGTGCTCCTAAGCTCCGCTTAAAGTCGCTTATCCTCTACGGTACCAGTCTGTTGTTGGGAACGAAAAGAATCAGCTAAATCCCTAAATAAATCAATTTGATTTTCGCTTACTCGTTGTAAGGAAAGGTTGTGCGAATCATTATTAGCCTGTAAACAACTGGACAAAATGTCATGCAACTGCTGACCACTGATCCCATTTCCGGACTGAGTATTGCCCGGTGAGTTTGCTCCGTGCATCGTGCTACCTGGCAATGAAATATCAGGTGAAATTGGCAAACAAACTCTTTGTCTACCCCTAGAAAAAATCCCTATTTAAAACGTTACGTACAGGTGAACGTGAATGTTCGTGATGCAATACAGGAGGGGAAGGAGACCTAGTACACAAGTCCTGAGCAACATCATTCCCATTGGATTCTGAGTCCGAGATAAGAGGTGTTAAGCGCCTGCGCTGCTTAGGCGTACTAGTTGAAACTTGGCTAGTATTAATAAAATCATCCCTATTTAAAGGTTGCCTGATAATTCTACCTCTAGAGGAACGAGTAACTACTCTACCAGCCGTCCTTCCCCTAGCTCTAGGCATAATTTTAAGCAAAAAAAATCAGTAGCCTAGCTTAGTTCAGATCTAAACTAACACAACACTTGGTAATTTAAATGGTCACAACCCAGAAAATGCACCAAAATAACAAAATTAATACCTCTAATGATTAAGTAAGGCTTATAGGCATACCTATCAGCCATCAACCTTTAAACGCAAAACACTGTATTAAAGTATGGCCAAAATAGCATAAGCCTCAACTCAAAAAAAATTCCGAAAATTACGTAAAATCACAGTCCAAAAAAAATAGCTTAAAACTAGCAATCACGGCTTATAGGCCTGACTATAGGTTACCAAAATCAAAAGCAATACACGCTAAAAAAAAAATCAGCTTAACTGTGAATAAGACAACAATATCCCTGTCCATACAAAATTTCAGCAGCGAGTATCGTTAAATAATAGCATAGCAACTAGGCCAATCTAAACGCACAAAATCACACTTATAATAAACACAAGGCCCAAAATTCGCAAAATGTCGCACTGTAACCAGCCACACAATTGAATTACCAAAAAAAATAATTAAACAATGCTATTTAACTGCTTAAATGCCAATATTGCTTAAAAACAAAATAACCGCAATCGGTAAAAAAACAAGCGCTTTAAACAACCTTAGAGCAACGTTACGCTTTCGCAATAAACCTAAGCAAATCAAAACATCGCTAATTCCGACAAGTGTCCTTGCCGCTAGCTGAACGCACTACGCCAAAATTTACACTGGGCTCTCGGAATTCTACAAGTGAAATAGCCGTAACTAAAATCCAACAAAATGTCAATATGATACGTTAATAAAATGTAATAATGAAAACTACCGAGGCTTTAAACAATCAGCGTAATCGACGCACTTTCGCTAAAAAAAAATCAAAACACCGCTACTAAGCGAACGCCAATTTCAAAACACAACTGCTCCAAACAAACGCTTACAGAAAACAAAATTCCCACTAATCACCAGAACCTAAACAATACCAAATTCAAGTGTAATGTTCTATTCCAGTGACCATTTGACTAGAATAAGCATTATCGTCTAGGATGGCATAAGGGCAAACAATTGTATAAAACACTAATCAAGTATAAAATAGGTAGGCTAAATAATAAGCAAACATCCAATTATACCTGGCCTTTAATCAACACTCTGCTGTACACAATATTGACCCCACATATGGTCAATTAAATCAGTGACAGATTATTATGATTGATTGTATGAATACAATTATCGGCAATGAGTCGAACGAATGGCATTACGGATTAAGTCGAGCGGTAAACCTAATCGTTATGATATTCTCTATATTAATTAAAGGAATCTCGGGTTAATTTAGTAGCGTACGGCTTGGTACTAGTTAAGCATAACCACAATTAGCTATCGCTAATCAATCAGAATACTTAGCTCATTGATTGAAGCTTGAGTGCGGCCATGGGCCCACGGGTCGGCAGAGCGGCGAAGCCCCGTCGCTAGCTCGGCACGGAAATCGGCCTGGCGTACTTCTGGATTGCGGCCTTCGGAATTTGATGGGCGTGAACTAGTTAGCGTCTGTTAAGCTGCTGGTGATCGGATGATATCACGCATTCCGAGGTTCGGTTTATATACTGTGGCGTTATCGGCCATGATCAATCCATTGTAGTATTGATTTATTATAGAAATGCTAAATATAGTAACATTTGGACAGCTTGGGCCCTTATCATTAATTGGGACCTCTCCGCCTGTCAATCATTCTATTGTTGCGTTCGGGTTCGTTAATTGTTCCCCATACGCGGCACATTGAAGGTAAATGCCGCCATCCCGTGTGGGAGGGACTTATTGTTATTCCACGTAGTGATCGATTATGAGCGACGATATTATCGTAATTAAATCTACTTCTGGAAAGTCATTTAGGGTCTACGAAATTGTCGTAAATAATGTCAGCTGGTAATGCCATCCTTTAAACTCTAACAATAGGTATAATTACACTTGTTCAGTCTCCAATGATCTTGCCGCCTCTAGGTCGTCTTTGAAGAAGGACTCCCAATTATAATTGCTATCTGGAGTCGTTTTGATCTATCCGAATAAATACTCGGCTCATGCATTTAATAAATGTATGATATTATGCAATTATGCATTCAATTAATTAATTGTATTCTTTCTGTTATGAATATTAATTAAGCCATTAATTAATTCCCTACATAATCCCTGTTCATTCTAAAATCATGGTACCTTTTTAGTGGTTCCTTATTTTAGCTTCCAAACCCACGTCATTTATAACAGAAACTGCTTTACATAATTAAGCAAGAATTTCGCATTTACCGGCGGCCCAAAGTTAATTGCTGTGTGACTAGGAAAAACGCACCTTTCTTTGAAGTAAAAAAAACAACCTTCACAGAAATCAGGGCAATAATTATGTACAGCAAGATAAAAATGCTTTATTAATTAAGCAATACTAGTCTGGGTGGAATTGGAATAAAATATTGTATGGCTTAAGTGCATGCAAGACTCGAGAGCGCATTCTCCATGTAACTGAACTCAAATTTAATAAAATCAACTTTGTTGCTGTTGATCTGAAACAAATGATGTTTCACTTTCTCTGGGCTGGCCACATGGGTTTGTTTATCCCTCTCACTTTCAACGAGGGAGGCGTGGCACTTTCCCATATCGTGTTGTGCTCTTACTTTCGACCTCGAGTTGGCCACTGGTGCGGCCAAGGTCGTTCTAGGCTGAGTGGGTTTTCTCTACCCTTGGTAATTACGTTGTTAACCATTTGGCCTACTTTTCTGCTCTAGCTGGGGGAGTGAAAGAAAACACAAGCGTTACTAGCTATGCTTTTTCAACTTTCAACATTCTCCCTTTGAAATCTCGTTTCTTGCCTCTTCACATTTGGAAGAAAAGCCACTTTTTATAGCCAAACGTGACTTTGATTTGCTTTCGTGGGCAAATAAATAATTAATCAAATATGGAATATACATGGTTCGATTCGAACAATACTATTTGACATTGTCAAATTTAAATATATTACCTGCAGTACCAATAGCAACGAGATTTCATCGGAATACACAGTTTTCATAAATAATAAAATATCATATGCCAGCTACATACATGAGTCGCCCAGAAACTTGTATGTTTCTGAATGTATCACTTGTTTGGTCTCGTATTGGGACTCAAACTGGCGACCAAGTTATCAAAATCGGTTTCATCATGCTTTTTACTTATTCTGTAATATTTTCATGCTACATAGTAACAAAATAAGCATTTGAACAAGGGAGGGGACAGGATACCTGTTTTGTTACCCCGTTACGTCGTATTCGCTTAACCCCTTAATGTAGGTGTCATTTACTGTTATTCCCAATGAAAATTTTCACGATTGTGTGCTTATTGCGTACTTAATATTTAGATTATTTCCACATACTCCACGTTTAGGTGGTATTTTGTTAGCGTCTGCATTTGACTCTACGTTTCATTTATTCAAAACAGCATAGCGAGTACTGCAACTAAGTCGTATATGCGGTTCGGTTGATGTGGTGTGTAAAATATATCATGTGTTTATTTGTATTTGTTTCACCCATTTTGACTACTACGAGACAGTTTAGACTAACCCGTGGGGAAAGCCGTCAATCGTAGCTTATTAAGAAACGTGTGTATTCATGTTTGTATGTTTTCCCTTTTGACTACCAAGCGACAGTTCAAACCGACCAATATGGAAAGCCATCTATCATGGCATTTTAAGAACCTTGTTCATGTATATGCGTGTCAACCCATTTTGACTACATGCTCAGGTCGAACCTAACAGTAAGGTTCCGCCAGCAAACATGAATTTTAAGAAATTATTGCGTTGCCTCACAAAAAATATGTTATACCGCCAGAATTGTGATCTGTACAATTCTCGACCCTGGTGTCGTGCGATGCTCTAGCGACTCGTATTCGTTACTAGAGTGCTTGTTATAGAGTGATTTGTCTGTAAGGCAATTACCTTGAAAACGAGCTCTTTTACCTGGAAAAGAACCGTTTTATGCCATGTGCTACCTGCACTGGACCTCCTGAACGTAAGCGACCAGAGCACAGGCGTATTTAGAAGACTGGAATTCTAAAATTCCTGAAGCCTACGATTTAAATTTTAAATCGAATTGCAGCAATCATATAACATTTTTTTTTTTCATTTATGCTGCTTTATTATATTTTTTTTCTAATTCAGGTTTGCACTAATCTGCCAATCACGGCAGTGTCGCATCTAAGCGTTGCGAATGCAAATTGTTTAACTTAGAAAATGCAAGGCACCCGTAAAATTCCCGGTATCTAAGCGTTGCATGGCAAGCTGTTTAACTTAGAATATGCATGACATGCGGAAAATTTTATCCCGGTATCTAAGCGTTGTATTTACAAACTGTTTAACTTAGAAATAGCACGGCATCCGTACCATACGGGTATCTAATCGTTGCGAGCGCAAGCTGTTTAACTTAGAAGTTGCGCGGCATCTGTAAAAATCTTTCCCGAGAACCTAAGCGTTGCATAGCAAACTGTTTAACTTAGATTAATGCATGCTTCCGTAAAATCAGCGGTCACTAAGCGTTGCATGGCAAACTGTTTAACTTAGCATATGCTGCTTACTTTAATTTTGAATATCTTGTTCAGAGCGATGTTGCATCGCTTATAAGGTGACTAGCACCGGAAGTCAAAACAAACTACATTTTTTTTTCAATTAATGGGACGGATTCCGTTGGACTTCCATGTCACTGAGTGACGGTGTAACTACAGTACTGGTTACCCTGGGCAAATCAATAATACGAGTTGGCCAGACTCCATCATTGATTCGCTAGGTTATAAGTCTGCACTTACAACACAAGTTCACATGCGGTTGTTGCCAACCAGGAAACAGTAGCTTCCAGCATGCGGTAGATCTTTCAAGGTGTTCACTACAACCTGAATAAACGTGTGTAATCTGTCCCTTAGGAACTTACATGTGAGGCACTTCGAACTTAGTGTAACCGCCAATTTGAAGTTACATCTGGATTCCAGATCTTAAGCGTACCTCACTTCTAATCAAGTTGGATTCACATAGCGAATCGTTTTACGTAATTAACGTTAATTGCGCTGTACCATAGGTAGCAGCGGTGTGTTTACACATTAGCAACTTTACAATCTGTAAAAAGGAATGTTTTCCCAAATTAATAATTTTACCATGGGTAACAGGAATATTTTCCAAAGTAATAAGCTTCACCATAGGTAATAGCAATGCGTTTTTATAAATCAGTAAGTTTTTCACTGAGCATTAGGAATGTTTTCCAAGTTAACTGCGTTTTACAATGAGTAAGAGGAATGTTTTCCGAGTTAACTGAGCTTTACAATGAGTAAAAGGAATGTTTTCCGAGTTAACTGAGCTTTACAATGAGTAAAAGGAATGTTTTCCAAGCAATAAGTTAATATGTATTTCCCCATTAACTTAAGAAATTTCACATTTTTAAGTTTGCATAGCAAGTGTCAATTAATTTATGAGTGTCGTGGCAAGGAGGGGTGGGGTGCATAATTTACACAGATGTTTTCACCACAAGGCTAGGAATCACTTATCTCTTTATTCATTAATCCTGGATCATGATGGAATGATCCCTGTTCTATGATTCAGCCTCTTTTCTCCAATTTTCTGCCATCCTGACACTTTACCACAATTCACTGTATGTTGCACACTTTTTCTGAAAATACATGAATTTGGACTACATCAGTTATGTTATATTCACATATATTTTAGTTTTATCTGAAAGCATGTCACAATTATTTATACTTTTGCATATGTTTCTGTGACCTTATACATGAATTAAAGGATTTTATTTCATAGAATAATGTTTCAGAATTTTCTTTTCTTGATTTAAAAGAAGGTTCTGTATTTTCCCACTATAGAGTGAGTTCGCTAAATTTAGCATCTTGGGTGGGTAGCAACTGTCGCCATGGTCAAGGGTGAGTCGTCATGACCTATTTTGACCATCCCTTTCACTTGCTGATGGCTGCCCTTGAGCATAAACACTCTCTCTGCTGAGGGAAGGGGGTGGGCAATAACGAAAGTGGTCGGTGGGTTGAAAGGGTTGGGGGTACGGCTCTGGGCCATGCTGGCTTGATCTGACCTCAAAATGCGGCCTGGTCGAGGCCATGTAAACAATAGCTGATGGTCACTATATGAGCAGAGGGGGTGAGCTAGGTTCCTAGGAAAAAGAGACGGCCCCTTTTCGTGACGTCAAGCCTGAACTTTGCACCCATTGGTTTTGCCAATGTTCGTTTTTGGGTCACAATATTTCGGACCTGGTAAATTTCGGGGATTTTTCCCGCACACGAAGTTGTGTACTTCCATCCGACTGTTCTTTTCGTTTTTCGCTCCCCAACTTTATCAGCATGGATCCCCCATGGAAAAAGCAGAAGATGGGCCCCAAAGAGGAGAGGAGTGCCATGAGTAACATGCCCCGTTACGTCAAAGATTTTCTCCGGCTGTTATCTTTGAACTTGGTACTGTTTTCGGTATGTTTAGACCATTACCTTTATTGCGAAAAGGTTCCGTCGTTATTTGACGAGTGTCCACATCGATCTATCGAGGAGGTGCCATTTTCCTCGATGCTACCCAGCGAGGATCCACTGGATTATGCGCTCCGGCTCTTCTCTATGGAGATAATCCTAGAGAATCCGGGGCAAAACGTTTTAGTTGATGGCGCCCCTCCGGAGGAGTCATCTTTCGCACAGCAATTGCGTTTAAGCGCACACTTCCTCCAGTGTAGCCCCTTGACATATCCGCCTTTTCCTCGGGACACCGAACATTTTTCTACATATTTCTGGCGGGTGGTGAATGCGGAGAATACTCTCTTCATGCAGATGAACTTGCACCGGGCAATAGCCCAATTTAACACCGCCGCCCGTCAGATGGGAGATGTTTCCGCAACTGAAGGATGTCTGGACGACATCACTGCAATGTTGCACGACTATCTGCCGGAAGGTCTGCCGCCGCTCCCGGACCTTATCCGCATCGGACACGTACAAGATCCGGACGTCCCTTTCATCTCCGATGCGGGAGCATCCGGCAGCGGTGTCCAACAATGCCGTCGCCCTGGACCATGTAGGATCGATTGCCCCGTCTGCCATGATGGGCAATATGGTAAGAAATTTACTTATTTATTATTTTAATCAACTTTCTATCAGTTTTCATCATGTGACGTTAAATTTTAACTTTCTATTCACATGTTGGTTAGTAAATATTACTTTTTGATTTACTGGAAGTGGAAATGATAGTATCAAATTTGTTTATGCAAAATATTTCCTTTTGAACAACTTCCAGAAGCTTATTTAAATCTTTATCGCAGTATTATGCGATTTATGCTTAATCATTAACTATAATGAGTCTTTAAAAAAAATCCAATGCGATATGTGCATCTGAAAATACATTATTGCTTCTTAAGTAAGAAAATATGTCGTTTTCGACAAGTACTTATTTTCTAAAAGTGTTTCAATTTTAATTCAATGGTTCTCAAAAGTAAAACTGAGTTACTTTAAAGCAAAATACTATTTTCAAATTTGCTTGGTATAGGCACTATGAATTATAGGCCTTTAGGTAAGTTATATTTACATGAAATGGTATAAAGTCAATTCCTATTTATTTATATGTTGTTTTATTAACAACGTGGTGCTAATTTAGTTGGAAGCACTGGGATAGGAATTTCCACGAACTGGTTTTAAAATAAATGAAACTGCAATTTTCGTTTCATGATCCATTTCCTTATGGATGTGAAATGCAAATATTGCTTACTATTAGTAATAATTTTAATTTTATAATTCATATCCTTATGGGTGTAAAATTAAACAGTATAGCATAGCTATGAACCGTTCGTTCGTTCAATTTTCATTTCATAATAGTTAATAATTTATGCCTTTAAAATAATTAAAGTAGCATCTGCTTAGGACCTTCATCTTGTTTCTTTCTTAAATTTAAGAAATGAATGTCCTTTAATGCTGTTTATATCCTTCATTCGTGAAAGGGAATCCGTGCCATGTATTGATGTCATTATTTATTTGTATAATAACTTTACTTTGGCTAGGTAGTCCGAACTAATTTTATGAAACTGGACTCCTAAATAGCCTATTATTTATTTATGTGGCACTGTTTCCGTTTCAAGAATAACATGCAGTCTAGAATAACTAGAGTGTGAGTGAAATGCAAGTTCTGAAAATATTCAGTAGGGGGGGGGTTGTGGTATTTTAATCTTAGTAAAATTTGTTTACCGTACAAGTTTACATAGTGCGTATGAGATTAAATGACAAAATTTTACTTTTGAATGTCTGGTAACCATCCGGTAAATATTGGGAATGTATCCTTAAGAAATCCTTGGTTTTGAACTTCCAGCCGCAATGAGCGCGGCAGCGCGAACTAAGCGCTAAAAGTAGGTTAGGCTCTCTGAGCGTAGGAAATTAAATTTCCGCTGCGCGCTAGAACACTAAATGATGAATTTAAGGAATGGTAGTAACTAATAGTCTTAAGAAATTGAATATTCTGTTATTTTATTCCTAATTTGGATTAAGTATTAACATTTTTTGACTGGGGGGTGGGGGAGGGGGGGGGGTAGTATCACTCACGAAGTTTGCTGTTATAACAATTTATGTCGGGAAGGAACATGTTCCAGTTGTATTCAAATGCTTGAACATCCTATTCCCGTATACCATTTTACAGTGATTTCCCTCCATATTGTTCTTATGAACGTGAGAGAAATTAAGGTAACAGCACGTATCGCCATATGCGAAAATGTATACTTACATTGAACCAATTTACGTGTCAATTTCACATGTATTCATAATTTTATGAATTAGATTTTAATCTTTGTTGTTCAATTTTCTTTATTTAGATGATCCAGATAGCGACAGTGGCGACGAGTAGCGCCGTTGCTGTTACCGTTCTCGACTGCCCGTTACAAAATAAGCGGCGCGGTCGAGTACGACATTGCCCGCCCTGTTTACAGGACAGTAAATATTTGTATATTGTAATTTTTTGTTTTTATTTTGATTATTTTTTTTTCTATTTTATTATTGTGGTTAAGGGGATTGTCATGTTTTATACGATCATAGATCTCTGAAAGTTCTTCCAAAATCTTTCTTTTTTTTTAATTTCTTAACTTTCTACATGAAATCTCAAAATTTAGTCAAAATTAAATTTCCCTGTTCGTAAGGTTCTTACGCATTTTATCGTGGCCAAGTATTAAATTCATACTTCTTAAATCTGTGATCGTACAATGTTTTATATGTACTAATTTCAGTCCTTTTATTTCAGGAATTATTTCATGTTTTGTACATAGTCAATGTTCAGTGTTTTCATTTTATGTCTTGACTTATTATATATATATATTTTTTTCTATTTATTTTGATTTATTAATTTGTTTTTCAACATTTATTTTTTTATTTTTAATGTTCGTAACCGTGACTTACCGTAAAGAATTTAATTTTACGTCAAAATTGTCTTCGGTTACTAATATTTTCTTCAAATACAATTCTCTAGTCAAAATTAGTAAATTCAATTTTTCTTAATTTCGACCATTTAAATAATTTCAATTTCTTGAATTTTCTTTCCTCTGATAAATTTATTTCAAATTGTCCTTCTACTGTAACTTATGGTTACGACATGGTTGTGATTTCACAGTATTATTTTATGATTTTCCATGTCTTTCTGTAAATAATGCAATTCTTTTATTTCGATTTTACGTTAATTATTTTCTGTGAATTGCTATGTTTTCGTTTTTTTTAAAATTCATTTCATGTTCATTTTTGTCTTATTATGTTGTAAATATTTACCGTTTTTATGTTTTGTTTATACGTGTTAACGTATACATATTTTTTCGTATTTTAATGTTTGTACATATTTTTCTTATTTTCTATAAATAATAGTACCTTCTTAAAGAATCTACGAGTTTCCGTTTCAAAAATTATTTTACATTACGTCCTGAAACATAATAGACTTAGCTATTTTCATGTATTTCTACGATGTAAACATGTTCAGTATCCTGCACTGTGAGAATCGAAACTGCGTAGGTAACTGGTCTAGCAATCATGCGTTGGTTTCGGAAAGGAACTTCCGTTTTTACTCACTAGGGTCCCCGCGTGCAGAGCGCGTGAACGCTTTTTCACAGTGACGTCATGTTTCCTTTGTTCTCCGTTGGATACGCAAAGAATTACTCATCCTCAACTTTTGCCTCTTCCAACTGCCGACACAGCCTGATTTCTGGGGTAGTTATACTGCTACGGGTATTATAACCATGCATGGAACCAAGCATTCTTTGTTTATTTAGTTCGTAATCTATTTTACGGTATTTATTTTGTAAGTAAGCGGCCGATTTGGTTTCTTGGTTAGGCTCGTTTCTGAACCGCTAGCTGCATTGTCAGGCTCGGAAGGCTTAAACGTTGGTGGTTGAATCTCCGATAAATGGTCTGTCGGATCTTCCAAAAGTTTTGCTTGTACTGTTGTAATTTTATTTCAGCTTCCGTCAAGGTACCGTTAAGCTGCTCTGATAAATCCAAATCGGTAGGTCCTTTAAAGGAACAGGTTGGTTATTCGTTCTTAGGAACCATGGTCCTAGATTGTTCACATGTGCGCGAACGACTTTTAATGGATCTAGAAAATGTACAATACGAACGATAACATCATTTACAAATTCCATTACTCTGAAAGGACCTGTCCATGCTCGTAATAATTTCTGAGAAATTTGTTTAATTGGTAAAAAGTCGCGTAATAATACGTAATCGTCGACCATGTAACGGTACGGACGTGCAGTGCGATCATAAAAGTTTTGTTGTCTCTTAACTGCTTTCCAAGTATGCGCTCGAGCGACTTCGAATGCTGCTTGTAGTCTACTCTCTAGACGTACTATAGTGCCATCACTATCATAGCAGATTTGTGGTGGTTCGAAAGCTAATGCACTAGGCAATCTAAATTCTGAACCATGATGTAAGTAGTGTGAGCTAATTAGCGTAGTTGAATTAGGGCATGCATTTAGCGCTATAGTTACTAATTCTAGATACTCGCACCAATTTTCTGGACAATTTGCAGAAATTTTACGCAATACTGTCTCTATTCTCTTATTTGCGGCTTCTACCGTTCCTCCTACCCACGATGTGTTAGGAGTGAAGTTTATCTGTTTAATATTGAACAAATTTGACAATCTTGCCACAATAGCGTTGTTTATCTCACTTCCGTTGTCTCCGCGCAGTTGAACTGGTGCTCCAAATCTAGCTATGAGGTGAGAAAACAACTTATTAGCTATTGTTTCTGCTTTCTTATCGGGAATACCGACTGCAATTACGTAACGACTGAAGTCGTCAATTAACGCCATTATGTAGACGTTCCCGTGAACGCTTTTATTCAAGGGTCCAATGAGATCCAAGCTCCATGAATGACCTGGTCTCTGTAGGGGTTGATAGGCTCTCAGCTTAGCCTTTAGTGGCTTGTTAGGTCTAACGTAAGCTTGACATATTTGACAAGTTTTAACGTGTGCAATATCGTCCATCATTTTAGGCCAATAGCAATATAGTTCTATTAATTCTCTAGTTTTTGTGGGTCCGCGATGTCCGCCGCCAGGTGTGCAATGGTAATCCCGGATACAATATGTCCGTAGAGATTTTGGTATACACATCTGTGCTAGATTGTGCATACGACCTTTATTTGGGTCTGCTAGTCGAATTCTGTATAGAATTGCGTCATAATCTTTATAAAAGATGTTTCGTTTGTTAGAAGCATCGATCAGGTCTTCAGATGACTGATCTTTAAGACGTTTCATTATTTGGCCTAAGAATGGATCGTTTCGTTGCTCCGCCGCTAGGTGTTGTCGCGTCCAGTCAGGAAACTGACTGCCCAACACAGCGACTGGTATCTCTATACGAGATAGCGCGTTGGAAACCGCTAGAAGTCGGCCCGGCTTGTGACGTAAGATGAATTCATATTCCCTGTGTTGAAGTAGGATTCTTTCTAATTTGGGAGGTAGGGTGGAGGCACAATAAAGATAGCAAATTGCTAAATGATCAGTCGTCAGGAAAAACATCTTAACAAAGTAAATAGCAGCGAAATGAATCTATACAATGTATAATCGCTAGAATTTCCCTTGTAGTAGTTGTTTCCTTCCGTTCCGCCTCAGTGAGGGTTCGGGAAGTGTAGGCTAATTGATAGTTTATACCTCCGTGATATTGGCTTAAACAGCCTCCGATCGCTACTCCACTGGCGTCGGTTTCAAGAAAAAAGGGTTTAGAAAAATCTGGGTGCTTAAGCGTCGCAGCTTTTATCATAGCTAGCTTGAGTTCTTGAAATGCCCTTTCTTCATCTTCGCCCCACAGAAATTTACAGTTTTTCCGTGTTAGTCTGGATAAAATCTGTGACATTTCGGCGAATGAAGGAATGTGTCGCCTATAGAAATTTACCATACCTAAGAATGAACGGACTTGCTTAGGTGTCTTAGGCGTAGGATAATGTTGCATAGCCTTTGTTTTATCGCTATCGGGTTATGTCCCGTTTTCATCTAGCACAAAGCCTAGGAATTTAACCTTTTTGCGTGCAAATTCGCACTTTTCAACGCTGAGTTTTAGTCCTGAACGAGCGACTAGTTCTAGAGCTCGATTCACATGACTGATGTGAGTTTTAAGATCTGGACTACTCAGAAGACAATCGTCAAGATAAACGGTACAATAGGCTCCTAGCACGTCTGCAAATATTTGTTGTGCACAAAATTGAAAGTGCGCAGGCGCAGTTTTAAGACCCATTGGGAGCCGGTTGAAGAAATAGGTCTTAGAATTAGCAGAGAAGCACGTCTTAGGTTTAGCAGATTCCGCTAATTTAAGTTGATAAAATCCAAACTTAAAGTCTAAGCGTGTAAAATATTTAGCTCCGCTAAGGTGAGCCATGGTTTCTGTCACGGTTGGTATTGGAACACTTACACTTTCAACGACAGAATTCAAGCCGCGTAAGTCTACGACAACGCGGTAACCAGTTGGCCTTCTCTTTATCATTAGACAAGGAGACAACCATCCTGATTTTCCCTCTTGAATTATTCCAACTCTCTGCATTTCGTCAACATATTTATCCAATAATTCACGTTGGTGGAATGGAACTCGGTACATTTTAGAACTTACTGGTTGTGACTCGCCAGTATCTATAGAAACTTCGTACCCTTCATAACATCCTAAGTCAAAATCGTTCTTAGAAAATGAATCTTGATGAATTTTAAGCATATCTAGAAATTCTCCCGTTTCCTCCCTGTTTAAATCTGGAAACGTGAATTTATGTTTCAAAATTTCCCATTCCGCATCGAGTTCTGCCTTGGATTTTGGCTTGGGAGCGTCAGTTAGGCTACTAACTGGCACCTCCGATGAGCTTTCACTCGGTTTGGATTGATTTTGGGAAGTCTCAATGGTACTTGAGTTTTGAGATACCTCGATGGGACTTGTGGTTTGAGATTTCTCAATGGGACTTGAGGTGGGCAAATTTGAATTTGACGAGATTAAAGAAGCGTCATCCTCGTACTCGATAATAGCAGTCGTGTACGTACCTAGGATAGAATTCGCCTTTAGTTCTACGTCAAATCCATTAAGATTTATACACATAACTGGAATAATACCTGTGGGAGTTGTGTTAACAAGACTGTGAGCAAGATGTACAGGAAATTCGCCGTTTTCAGGTTGGAATACTCCTGTCTGTATTTCTGGATACGGAAAATGTAAACTTCCCGTTGTCCTACTCTCACAATTTGATGGAATTATTTAGTCTCTTACCAAAGATACAGTAATATCTATTAAATGTTGTTTAGGGGTACAATTCCATGTAGATTTAGGATTATCATCAGTTTCTACATCTGTAGCTACGTTAAGTGACGCTACGTAAATGTGATTGGGTTTATAAAATTCCCTGTTTATTATTTCCTTATTTTGGTTATAGGCTACATGAGCTAATGCTGGTGTAGATGACATTTGACATTTTAAATCGCCTATAGTTAAGACGTTATCTGGGCAATTTAATGCTAATGAATCTGATTTATTTGACATGAAATCGTATCCTAATAGTACTGAAATGTTACCAAATGAACCATCAGGAATGATAATAAATTCTTGATTTCTAGAAAATTCACACTTTTCTACAGTTGTTACTATTTTCCTATCAGTTTTAATCTGACGATTTCCGACCCCAACCAAATTGACTGGTGTGGTCATCGGAATTAAATGGTATTTAACTCTAAAATCATTAAGCATGCGTTGTGCTGCTGTGTTCGTAATTAACGAAAGTGAAGAACCTGTATCTAATAAACAGATTTCTGGCCTATTACCAACGTCAAACACTAAGTGTGGAAGTGAATATTTAACCTAAGTTTTATTTAAAACTGTGTTCACTTGAACGTTATCAGCGTTAGGCGCTGTTTGCTCCGAGTCGAGCGATGCTTCTCATTGCTGCTCTGACTCGAGGCTAGTATCAATCTCTGACGCTAGATGGTGCAGCTTGTACCACCTGTTGCCTGGTTGAGCAGAAATGCTCGTGAGCAAGTTTCCTCGCTCTCCCAACGATGAGTGTTTCGCTGGTGACGCATTTGGGTCGGCAACATTCTTGCTGTCCCAAAACGTTAAGCAAATTGTACGCTCAATCGTTCCTACAACTGTTGGAATTCTAATTTTCCAATCTTTCTGCGTTGTTGGTGAAATACCAATAGATGTGCCCGAAGGCATGTTAACTCCGTCTTTATAAAATGAATCATCCGTATGTTTAAACTGAACTGTGCGTTCGTGACCTAATAAAGCAATAACTATCGGCTTTTTAGTATCGACTGGGTTTAATTCGGAATGAAAATTTGTAGAATCTAAACCGTCTTCGAACAGAGTTACTTTTACAGAATCACAAGTTAAACCATATTTATCGTTAACTGTGTTTAAAGCCTTAGTAAATTCATTTACGAGATTTTTGTTACTCTCTATAGCCCTTGCTACATATTTTGATGGAATTTTGCCTAAATATGATGCTAAACGTGGTAGTGCTAGCGTGCGATCTGGCAAAGCAAGTTTTTGCTGGTGCCATTCGACGTTTGAATACAAATCTAGCATTAGTTTATTTGCAACTTCTTCTGAAAATAATGAAACGCATTTTACGTTTAAAGAATGAGTATTATTTATTTCATTTGTTTGATTAACAGGAGTTTGAGCTTGAACTGAGCTGACGTGTGGATTTTGATCGTCATTATTGCTCCGTTCTGACTGATTTAAGTTTAGTTCTGAATCCCTGTTCACATTCAGACTACTAGCTCGTTTTTTGGATTGCAACTATTTTGACTTGCGTCATTGGGCTCATTTACGTCTGTAGCGTGTTGTGGAACACGATTTTGGCCGTTGTTATTTTGGTGTCGCTGATTTTGGTTCTGATTTTGATTTTGATTTCTATTCTGGTTTTGATTCTTCCCGTAATTATTATTATTACTGGAATTCTGATTTTGTTGCCCATTATTGTAACCAGTGTTACCGTTATTGCTAGTGTTAGTTTGGAATGCATATGGGTTATTTTTTCTGTTGAACTGAATAGCATCCCTATTTTCAAAACCAGAAAAATAATTTCCGCGTTTACCACGGTTATTTCCCCTGTAACGGTTACCTCCGCGACCGTTTCTGTTGTTAAATTTATTTGTTGGAAATCCTCCTTCAATTTGTTCCAACGTTGTCGTACTGTATGTAAGTTTTCGTCTTTTGTACGACATTCTTGTTTTATATGCCCTGGGGCTGAACAACGGTGGCAGATTTTACCTTGATTTACGTTAGTGTTAACTGCGCTAACTTTAGCGTCAACATTTTTAGGTTTAGCATTGCTAAGCTTAGTTATGCCTTTCTCTAAAGAATTCATTTTATCTAGCATTGTGCCAAAAGCTAAATTGTTAACTTCCGTATTAGAAAGTTGTTTAGTGCCTGATTGATCTGAGTTATGATCGTTTTCATCGCCTTGATATCCAGCTAAAACTGAACGTTTATAAATGGCTGAATTATACGTATCCCTGAACGTAGTATGCATTTGCATGAGTTTCAATTTCCCGTGGCATGGCGTGTAAAAATACTGAACGCATACCATCATCCTTAGCTTGCTGTTTAAAAGCTCGTTGTGCATCCGAATCGGAAGGTTTAACTCTCCAAAGTTGTGAAGCCATTTTCTCTAGCCTGGCAGCGAAAAGTTCGATAGTTTCTCCCTGTTTGAGTCGCGCCGTGTGGAACGACGTAGGTGTGACGATTTCACTTCCGCAACCAAATCTATCGACTAAAATTTCTTTAAAGCTGTCCCAATTTCGGGAAGTAGCTATATGCGGATTCATGGCTAAATAAATTGCAACTGGACCTGTACATTTACTACATGCAGCTGAAATTAGTTCTGAATCCTGTAGTGAAGGATCTAAAGTGCGCAAATTTTCGACCATTAATGCAAAAGCGAAAATGTCTAATGAGTCATCCCCTGCAAAAGGAAGGATAGCCTTCTTGGCTGCTCGTAATTCTGCCCAAAGTCTAGATTTAGTTTGTGAATCTCTAGTTTGAATGGTTTTTAACACTTCTAAATGATTATCTGTTACTGCCTTAAGATTATCACTATTTGATTGTAAGCATACTGCTAAAGTATGATCTAAAATCTTTTGAAGACGTAAATCATCCATCGAATCACCCTGTCGTCCGCTACTATGATTAGGGGTTAAATTTAGTGGAGTTTGATTTCCATCTGAAATTCGGGAATTTATTACTACGTTTGGAGTAATAGGAACATGGGAATGGTTTGGCATTTGCGAATTTATTGGCACTTGAGTATTAAGCGGTGTTTGAGCGCTTGTTTGCATTTGCAAGGTAGGCATAGTTGGTGTTAAGTTTGGTGTTACCCGATTATGTTGTGGCGTTACTAAATTTAACGGCACTGTTTGGGTTAATGGTGTAGTTTGATTCAACGGCACATTATGATTTAATGAAACATTTCCGTTTTGTGGCAAATTGTGGCTGAATGGCGCATTTTGGTTAGCGTACACCTGATTATTTGGTGGCACTTGATTATTTAATTGTACCTGAGTACTAAGTGGTACTTGGGAATTTAAAGGTACTTGATTTGCACGTTTATTGCGTGGAGATCTAGATCTAGTTCGATCTTTAGTTTTACCCTTATTTTGAGTTGAGCGATTAGCTGAGCGAGATTGAACTCGTCTGGGAGGAGGCAAATTTACTGCATCATCGATCTCGTCGATGGTATCAGAATACTCTGATTCTGTATCCGATTCATTTTGAGTAGTATTAGTATTGTCTAAATTATTAGTACTGACTGAAGCATCTGTGAATTCACAAAATCTTGACGATTTACTGGCCTTCTAATTTGTCTGCCTCTCGAAGAGACTTGAACTGTGCCTCTAGCACGATTACTTCTAGTTCTAGGCATTGTTTTAACTAGATTTTGCTAGATTTAACTAGATTTTAAGCAAATATTTAAGCTTAAAGTGGATTTAAACGTAATTTGTAGCACAAGTTTTAAGCAAATTTGCGCCAAAATGATGATTTTTCCCTTTAAAATGGAAATTAAGGAAATTTTCCCAAATTTTAATACCTGAAGTCGGCAATAATTTGACGGTGGTTATTTTAAGACCAACCACGATCAGTTTCACACAAAATTAGCACTGTAGTGACTAATAAACCAAATGCACTGAACTAAATTTAGGCCTATAAGTTTAACCCAAATTTAACCAAAATTTCCTCTTATTGTGGAAAATTCAAAGCAAATACACTTTAAATGCACACAAGATAATACACTTGAACATATTTCATAGCATTGAACATGTCAATCGACCATTTTCATGAACATTTGCAAGATACAAGCAAAATCAACAATGTTATTTTTTCAACAAAGCTTAACCAGCGCTATTTTTTGAAAATAGGCTACTAAATTTTCCCGTACTTTTGATTGTTAAAATTCTGTTTACAAGCAAACCAACTATTGTTGTTGACTATTGGGGTAAAAAATCAGACCCGAATTTTAACGCTAAATTTCAGCTTTTTAAGGACTGTGAAAATGCGGAAAATGGCAGTATTTTCTATAAAATACAACTGAATGCTCGTAAATTATTAGTATTATTTTTTCTTTTCGGGTTAGTTGGGAGAATTGAATCACACTTATGACTCCATTGTAATGTTCTATTCCAGTGACCATTTGACTAGAATAAACATTACCTTCTAGGGTG
Source organism: Lithobius niger (assembly GCA_023313725.1). NCBI lineage: Eukaryota > Metazoa > Arthropoda > Chilopoda > Lithobiomorpha > Lithobiidae > Lithobius > Lithobius niger. The sequence continues at coordinate 68,874 of JAHWFP010020708.1, read as the reverse complement.
GCATAAGGGCAAACAATTGTATAAAACAATAATCAAGTATAAAATAGGTAGGCTAAATAATAAGCAAACATCCAATTATACTGGGCCTTTAATCAACACTCCGCTGTACACAATATTGACCCACATATGGCCAATTAAATCAGTGACAGATTATTATGATTGATTGTACGATTACAATTCTCGGCAATGAGTCGAACGAATGGCATTACGGATTAAGTCGAGCGGTAAACCTAATCGTTATGATATATTAATAAAAGGAATATTAATTAAAGGAATCTCGGGTTAATTTAGTAGCGTACGGCTTGGTACTAGTTAAGCATAACCACAATTAGCTATCGCTAATCAATCAGAATACTTAGCTCATTAATTGAAGCTTGAGTGTGGCCATGGGCCCACGGGTCGGCAGAGCGGCGAAGCCCCGTCGCTAGCTCGGCACGGAAATCTGCCTGGCGTACTTCTGGATTGCGGCCTTCGGAGTTTGACGGGCGTGAACTAGTTAGCGTCTGTTAAGCTGCTGGTGATCGGATGATATCACGCATTCCGAGGTTCGGTTTATATACTGTGGCGTTATCGGCCATGATCAATCCATTGTAGTATTGATTTATTATAGAAATGCTAAATATAGTAACATTTGGACAGCTTGGGCCCTTATCATTAATTGGGACCTCTCCGCCTGTCAGTCATTCTATTGTTGCGTTCGGGTTCGTTAATTGTTCCCCGTACGCGGCACTTTGAAGGTAAATGCCGCCATCCCGTGTGGGAGGGACTTATTGTTATTCCACGTAGTGATCGATCATGAGCGACGATCTTATCGTAATTAAATCTAGTTCTGGAAAGTCATTTAGGTTCTACGAAATTGTCGTAAATAATGTCAGCTGGTAATGCCATCCTTTAAACTCTAACAATAGGTATAATTACACTGGTTCAGTCTCAAATGATCTTGCCGCCTCTCGGTCGTCTTTGAAGAAGGACTCCCAATTATAATTGCTATCTGGAGTCGTTTTGATCTATCCGAATAAATACTCGGCTCATGCATTTAATAAATGTATGATATTATGCAATTATGCATTCAATTAATTAATTGTATTGTTTCTGTTATGAATATTAATTAAGCCATTAATTATTTCCATACACAAGCATTGATCATTATTGCTAAACTGAACGTTATTCAGAACTACAATAATCGAAATATCGTGGCCAAACAATCGTTTTATGCGCTTTCGAAAATTACCGGAAAGTTTAAAACACAAGTTTTATGCCAATGTAAACAAACGCATCCAAACCAAATAATCGCACTAACAATAAAAAAAATTAACCGCCGGACACCATTATTATGCCCATATAAATAAAACACAGCCAAAACTAGTAACCTCACGGGATAATGACACTGCACTGAATCAACCTCTAGATACTGTTATTAAGCCAATGGCCAATGGATCAAAATACAACTTTAAATCATTAACGTAAAAAAAAATTTCACTGAAATTTGCCTCCGGAAATTAAAGGGTATTGAATTCACTTCTAGACACCATTATCATGATATTTTCCTGGGCTAATACGCAAGAAATACCATGACGTCAGGATAGCTGTATGTATACAATTCAATGACACTTCAATATGAGACGCAAATAAAAAAACAACAATTGTTTATCCCAAGTTTAATAACTGCGTAAGCTACTGTACAGCAAGTCAACACCAGAACTGGTCAGGAATATTAAGTTTAGGTAACTACGACCAAAATATATGAGACTGCTATATAAACGATTGATTCCCGTCGTTAGGCTATGATTGGCATTCTGAAGGACTGATTATATTGGAAAATAATGAATACGCAAGTTATCAATAATAAATAGTAACTGGGCCTATTATTACGATATATCGGATAACTATAATTAGTTAAACAATGACACCAAACACTTAGCTGCACGAGCGAGCGGAAGCTCGGTCGTCTGATTTACTGCCGTAAATCGGGTCCTCCTACGGCCTGGAATAGCGAAGTCTGAACTGGCATGAACTTCGATGCACACTGGATGGCTGTGCGAACACGAATCGCCCTCCCTCTAAATGGGAATCCCTTTTATACTAAATCCTTATCTATCAAATTATCAGCTTGTCAATCAAGTCTCTATTGTTCTGACGGCGGATTTCCTTTAAAGTGCACCTACCGCAAATCTATTGAGGCCATCTATAATCCACGTCACTCAAAGTAAGTTCGACCGGAAGTTTCTTCTCACATGGGGGTTTTACTCTAAAGAGTCCTACCGGACATGTCAATCAAATTAACAGGTGTTAGGGACTTCTTAGAAAATGAAGCCATTGAACTTTAGGTTAGCCCTATCTTAATTAAATCAGGAGGTTTCTTTAATTGGTTTTTGGTGTAGGTCCAATTATCCTGCCAATCATTTAGCCCGTACAAATAAATGGAATCATTCTGAGTTCTTTTACAAAGGGAGCCCGATACCACCTGGCTTAGGCTTTAATCCTCTTTCGTCACCTTGAGTGAACACCTGTTTTCAAAAGACATGTCTGAACATGTCTGAACATGCGCTAGTTTGATTAATCATGAATACAAGTCTGAATATCTTAGTATTCAAGTATGAAATAATTACGTATTACTGGTCTTATTAATATTAACATATTATGCAAATTAAATCCACAACACAATGAAAACCACTTACTCATGAACAATTCGGTTTCAGAAAGGGCTCGTCGTGTGAACTCATGCTAGTTTCCATGATTCATGATATGGCATTAGGACTGGATAATGGTCTTCCCATAGATATTGTTTCTCTTGATCTAGCCAAGGCATTTGACACTTTACCACATGATCTGCTTCTTAGCAAGTTGGAAGCCTACGGTGTTTCCAGAGAAATAATTTCGTGGTTTGAATGTTGGTGTTACATCAGGTGTTCCGCAGGGATCAGCGAGTGGTCCGATTCTTTTTTTACTATACATAAATGACTTGATGGATGTGCTCTCATCAAATCACAAATTGTTTGCTGATGATAATTACGTTTATCGTGTTATAGCGGGGGGGGGTGGGGAATGATAAACAAATGTTACAATCAGATTTTAATAATGTAATAAGTTGGTGTGATACTTGGCAAATGAAGTTGAGTATTTTAAAATGTAAATACATGCATGTTACTCACAAACGAAATAATTCTACCCCAGTTTACATGTTAAGGGGCAATCCCTTAGCGGCTGTTGAGAGTATGTTTTGTTTGGGCGTTACGATAAATAGCAACCTGACTTGGTCTGACCATATTGAAACTGTATGTGCAAAGGCAAACAGAGAAATCAGATTTTTTCATAGAATCTTGAATGATGCATGTCCTAGGGTTCGTGAAATTGTTTTTAATACTGTAACTAGGTCCAAGTTAGATTATTTTGGAGCTGTTTGGGACCCAGTATACCAAAAATCTGTCTGATTGTCTGGAAAGAGTTTTGTGGAGGGCGGCTAGGATGGTAAGCGGGAATTATTGTAGAGAAGCTTATGTCACTAAAAGATTTGTAATGACATGAAATGGAAATCCTTAGCAAACAGACAAAAGGATCATAGGCTGACACTTTTTTATCGCATCTTACATGGGCGTACCTTGCTTGATCCTGGTCAGTATTGTAAACCACCTGATTTTGTTGGTCAGCTTAACCATTCTAAGAAGGTAAAGAGATACCAATGTAGGAAAAATATGTTTGCAGTGTCTTTTTCCCCCCGCACTATCGTTGATTGGAATGAGCTACCAAAGGAGTTTGCTGTCTGTAGCAGTGAAGATGGGTTTTCTGCAAAAATTACTTCAAACCTAAGATTTTTGGAATGTACCCATACTACTTAAACCAAATGTGCCATGTTGTGTTCTTTTTGTGTTGTTGTTGTTTTTGTATTTTATTTTGTAGTTTTATTTTGGTATTGCTTTTTGCTCAAATTGAGCGTTGCAATTATTAAATAAATAAATAAAACCACCTTCATCTGCGTTTACTGTGCTGAGGTGTGTGCAACTCAGGATCAACTGCGGCACCACCTCCATACTCAACACCCAATGCGACGGGAAGAATGCGGTTGCTTCGATGACCATTTACGTAGATCAACTGGTTGCAACTTCCTCGCTCACCTTGCTGCATGGAAACATTAGACCATCGTGTGCACAAACAGGTTTTGTCTGATGGAGAAGAAGGATTCAACGTGAGGGATCCACTTGCGTTTGTTAGCTGCACGTCCTGCGTTGGACAACTTGATTACAATTTGTCTCGAACAGCTCATTAAGTGTAAAGTCTACGTCTCCCTCGGTGTAGAGATGATTCGTGATGCAGATGTTATTAGGAATGGATTCTGGTCAAGTTACTTGGAGATTAATAGCTCAAATGACATAGATGATGTGCTAGACGAAACCTACACAAAGATACAGAGGAGCATCGACGCGTTTGCAGAATGTGGTAGCGGATGGGTCATATCCCACGTGTATAACCTCCTGATTTCGGTGGCGAGGTACCAACCAATAGGTGCCTCTTCATACATCCCACTTCCAGATGAATTCTCCGATAAGAAGAAGGGAACCGTGATCAATGTTCAAAATTTTAATGATGAGAAGTGTTTCGTCTACGCTGTACTATCATCGAGTTTGGGCTTGTCAAGCATTAAGCCTGAAGATTATTGGGAGATCGAGAGCATGCTCGACACATCAATGCTCACCTATCCAGTGAAGTTTAATCAGATTAAAGCCTTCGAAAAATCGAACGACCTCTCTATCAATGTCATTGGTCTTACAGATAACAATGGTTTGCACCCTCTTCGAGTCTCTAAGAATTTTTCAGATCAACCTATTGACCTTCTATTGTTAATGTCGGACATTGTTGATGAAGATGAAGAAACACCCGAGATTGGAGACGGGACGATGTTCAATACCCACTACTATGGCATTATTGACTTCAAAACTCTCTTGCGCTACTGTGGATCAGGTACACACTTAAAATTCTACTGCAGAAATTGTTTCGCCGGGTTTGGCAAGGAGTGGATGCTCTTCAAACATCGAGAAGAGTGCATCAAGGTTAATCCCGCTCAAGCTCTAGAGTTCAAGAAGCCTGGCGATAACTTTCTCGAGTTTAAATCTCACAATCGACAAAACCCCTTCACCAGAGTCATCTATGCCGACTTTGAATGCCTTAATCGTCCAGTTGATACCGTCCATCCCGATCCCTTTACGAGCTCATCATCCAAGATCACCGAGCACGTACCCTGCAGTTTTGGGTATATTGTAGTGGGACCGGGAGGAGAAATTGTCAATAGGAAATACTACCTCGGAAAAGATGTTATGGAAGTGTTCTACAGCTGTCTGGTTGATGAGGCCAAGGATTACAGTTAGTTGTTGAAAGATGTAAAGCCTCTCGACCTCTCTCCGGACGAACAAGAAAGTTTCGACTGCGATAACAACTGTCGCTACTGCGAAAAACCTTTCGTTCCCAATCCATTGAGGAAAGGAGATATGAAGGTTAGAGACCATTGCTACATCACGGGAAACTACAGGGGACCTGCCCACTCCAAGTGTAACGTAAGTGCACGTGAGCAACGAACCATCCCCATCGTCTTTCATGGTCTAGAAGGTTATGATATGCACCTACTGGTGTGTGGCGTGCATAGGTTCCCTGGAAAGCTGGAAGCGATCGGTCAGAACGCAGAACGGTTTAAGTCCATGACGATTTCGCTCAAACAGGAGAAGGCAAAGAAAATAGATCTTCGATTCATTGACAGCTATGGGTTCATGAATGCTTCGCTCGCAATGCTAGTCGAGAACCACAAGAATGCTGGTACCAGGTTACCAATCCTCGAGGATGCCTTGTACTCGAGTCTGGAAGCTGCTTGGTTCCAGGATGGAACAACTCGGGCTAGTGTTCTAAATCTCCTGACACAGAAGGGTGTCTCTCCCTAAGAACATGTAAAAAGCTGGTCCGTCTTTGACGAGGATTCTCTACCACCGAGAGAAGCCTTCTACTCCCAGCTGGTTGAGAAAGCTACGATGGGTGAGGAGTATACGAGAGTGTTAAACCTTTGGCTCAAGATGAGGGAGAAGAAATTCTCTCTTTATCACGAAATATATCAGATGGTGGACGTGCTCCTGCTAGCAGACGTTTTTTGAAGTCTTCAGGAAAACCTGCCTGGTAAACAACGAGATAGACCCTTGCTACTACCTCTCTGCCCCGGGGTACAGCTGGTCGTCCCTTCTCAAGAAGACAAAACCCAAGCTGGAACTCTTTACTCATGTGGGTAAACATAACCTTATCTCTTCTAACATACGAGGAGGAGTTTCGTTTATAGAGAAGAGGTCTGCCAAGGCCAACAACAAGTACCTGCCTGATTTCGATCCCAACAAACCATCTCAATACATCATGGATTGGGACATGAATAACCTGTACAGTTTAGCTATGTGCCAAGTTCTCCCTTACGATAAGTTTCGTTATCTTACCAAGGCTGAAATCAGGGTGTTCGATGTGACTGGGATAGCCGACAATGCTGAAGAAGGGTACATACTCGAAGTTGACTTGGAATATCACGAAGCTTTACACAACGACAATAATTACCCGTTGTAACGTGTGTTCAATGTAGAAGCCAAACTTGAAGTAGTTAAACCTTGTTTAATACGGAATAATCATGACAAGATTTGGATTACATTATAATGTTCGTTCTCAACACAAGAATCAACGTGAATAGAACACCGGGCTCTGAAGGCCTTGACTTTTATATGCTCCGGTCGGATCCAGAGCTCCACCGGACAACCAATCAGCTCATGAGTTCATTAACCAATCCAGTTCTTGGTTACAAAGTCTTTACCAATCGTGGCCAACAATACTTGGCCATTCTCCTGCACGTCCGCTCATGGTTTTGGCACAAAAACTAAAAGTCCTTGCTGTTACACAAACGATTTTGGCACCAACAAAAGTCAACCACAACACAACACCACACAGGTAGGTACGAGGGTGAGCCAATGTCCGTTACACCCCCATACTTCAAGTACTTTTTTAGGGAAAAAAGTCTGGAAAGCACAAGTCCAATGGGAAAATCAGGAAAGCACAAATCAAATTAGGATGCAAACACATCAGTTGCAATACAGTGGCTTTGCTTTTTTTTTTGTACTCTTCCCCTTCCACAAAATGTCGGCTTAAAGTATCAGCATTGGAATTTTTCTTCCCAGCTTTATGACAGATATCAAATTCAATATCCTGGAGTGCTAGCGACCAACGAAGTAGCCTACCATTTTGTGTACCTTGATTCCTTAACCATACAAGAGGATTGTTATCAGTTAAAATTAAATATCTTGAGCCTACAATGTAATGTCTGAGTTTATGGATTGCCCACACCACACAGCAACATTCCTTCTCAATTGTACTGTATGCAAGCTCTCGTGGATAAAATTTCCTTGAAAGAAACAAGACTGGATGGTCATTGCCGTCATTGTCTTCCTGGCACAATATCGCTCCCATGCCTCGGTCACTCGCATCCGTTTGAATCAAAAATTTCTTAGAATAATCCGGTGCATGCAATACCGGTTTCATGGTGATTGCGGCCTTAAGAGCCTGAAACGCGTGTTCACACGCATCATCCCAATCTACCTTTGTAGGTTCGGATGCTTTCAATTTGTCTGTCAAAGGACTAGCAAGCTGAGCAAAGTTAGGTATGTAATGTTTATAATAGCCTACTAACCCTAGTATTGACCTAATTTCCTTCTTAGTTTTAGGCCTATGTAACTAACTGACAGCCAAAACTTTGATGTCCGTAGGGGGACCTAACACCACCACCCACTTCATGACCTAAGTAAACTGCATGATCCATACCGAACTGGCATTTTTTTTGGATTTATAGTTAGTCCTGCCTTCTGAACTTCCTGAAGGAATTTTAGAGTGTGATTTAGGTGTTTCCCCCCATTCCTCAGATTTCACGGCAACATCATCAAGAAACGGTCCTGCAAACTCCCTTACATTTTTGCAAACTTGTTCCATTAATCGTTGGAAGCAAAAAGGAGCATTTTTAGTACCAAAATTCATCACTAAATACTCACAGACTCCTTTATGGGTTATGATTGCTGTCAATTCTGTTGCTCTTGGTGAATTTGGGACTTGCCAAAATCCCCTATCAAGGTCATAAATCGAGATAAATTTAGCTTTACTAGCTTCCTCTACCATTTCCTCAACTAAAGGCATTGGGTATTTCTGCGTTTTTGTACCCTCATTCAATAGTCGATAATCTGCTATTGGCCTTGGGTCTTTATCCACCTCCTGAACAATTAGCATAGGAGAGACACATGTGCTTTTGCTCTCACGAATATTCACTAACTTTAACATTCTACCTAACTCTGTTTCAATGAGTTGTTTTTGTCTTGGTGAGTAACGGTGCAATGTTGCCTGTTTGATTGGTTCACCTGTTAACTCTAAATCAAATTCAATTAAGTTTGTTCTCCCAGGAGTTAAAGAGAATACCCTTGGTACTTGACTAAATACTTGTTTTAGTTCCTCAATCATTTGTGGGGTCATGGTACCTAAGCTTTTAACCATGCTAATGACTTCTTCTGGACTCAAATACTCAGGAGTTTTCCCTTCCCAGATTGGGGTTTCCTCAATTTCTTCAGGTGCTAATATGACATTTACTGTGTCAATTGCATGGAAGTAATACTGATTTCACACGTTATAATGTTTGGGTGCCAGCCCTGGCTGACCCGTGACGGAGGATTTCACGCGTAATAATGTTTTCTGGGCGAAAGCGAGCTGACCAGGGCTGACGCGCGCCCGAATGGCCCGCCTTTCCAGCCAAGGCCAGCCCTGGCTGGCCCTGGCCAGCGCGCCTTATTTTTAACGTGTGAAATTCGTAGCGAGCCCTCCCGCGCTCGTAGCCTTGCAGTGCAGCCCACCAGCCTACATGTCAACAGACAAAACGGTAAACACTAAAAAAGAAATTGTTATGTGACACTCGTAAATTAAATAGTGGCTATTACACGGGGTGAAAAACACGTGGGTGAAAAGAAGATAATTAAATATTGCACCTTAGTAAAAAAAAAATTCAGTATTGCATATCAGCATGTTAAAAGGTTCATGATGCATCGCACCGATAAATTTTCTATCAGCGTTTGCAATAATTTTTCCAGTTATATTTCCTTTGAAAACTTCGCGCTATTAAAAGGTTTTATTTGGGTCTATCCAAAAGAAAAACTACACTACAAGGAAAAGATTAGAACTTACAGGTAGTTTTTTTTAATTTTTTTTTTCAATTTTGAGCAAAATAAAATAAAATACTAATTTACATCAAAGAGCCATGTTTTAGAGAGAGAGCGAAGTTATGTTGTCATAATAATAAACTGTTGCAGAATGAAGACATGACATCATATTTTTAAAATAAAGAGAAAATAATATGTCGAACTAAAAGTGACACGATCCATATCCATTTTTCTGTTCTAGAAGGTTAGACTGCCCCCAACGAAGGACTTGAACTGTCAATCTTTGAATATGTTTATAGATCGACACTACAATCGCCGTACCACACCACCAAGATTTAACTATTGGAGCATCGGTATTGGTATCCAAAGGACACCGGGTCTGACAATAGTTCCAAAGGGCAACAGAAATGGGTTTCACATCCGTATTGAAAAAACAAACAAACACTAGCCTGCATTTAATAACGCAAGAAATAAAATCAAGAACCAGCTGGTAGATTAGCATTTACCAAATTAACGGAAAGGTGTTACCAATAACACAAGTTTTTGTTTTTTTTAAATGCGTTAATGGCCTATTAACCGTGGTACAAGATCAAAGTTTAAAAAAAAAATATGGAGAAAAGACGAAATAAAAAGTCAGAAGAAAAAATCGGGGGGAGGGGGGGGGAGAGGGGGGAAGTTAAAGACACAAATAAAATGGTTTGGTTGTTTTTTTTTCATATTGTTGTAATAAGGTAGGTGGTTAGATTAATAATTGTCTTCGGCTCGAATTTCACCAGGCAGGGTGGGAAGTTCCTCAAGAGACTTTTGTTATCTTTTTTACCGTTGTTTTTTCCCACCTATATTCATTGAGAAGATGGTTCGTATTTGATTTTTTTTTTAATTCTTGGCTATTTTAAATATTATAAAAAATTTTAGCGACGTCAGTTTGACATTAATGTCGAGCTTCACCTGAAAACACGCAATACGAGAAGTGAAACCGACTCACTGCCCCTATCCTCCTGTCAACAATATTAGTCGACAGACGGTGCTCTCAGGCGAGCGCGGGTCGGCTTGCAGGCATTTATCACGGGTGAAATCAAAGCGCGCCCAGCGCTCGGCATGAGGGCTGACCAGGGCTGGCCCCAGCCCGAGTTGGCCAGGGCTGACCCGCGACGAATTATTACGTGTGAAAACAGTATAAGGCTTTAGCATATTCACATGATAAATTGCAAATTTAGTTTTGGCCTTATTTAAAGCTATTTGGTAATTTACTTCTCCCAGCTTTTTTACTATCATAAATGGCCTTTTCCAGAACACCTCAAGTTTGTGTTTCCTGTCAGGTTTGAGTACTAATACTTCATCTCCCTCCTTATACTGCCTATTACGGGCCCCTTTATCATAATACTTTTTTGCTTTGGTTTGAGCTTTTTAATGTTGCCTCTTCTGCTAATGCCCTACTGTTTTCAAACCTATTTAGCAAGTTATACACATGTTCGACTACTGTTACATTTACATCTTCATCCTCCCACCTGTCTTTAAGTAACTGTAATGGTCCCCTAATGTTGCTACCATACACTAGTCCCGATGGTGTGAACACTGAACTACGAATAGCAAAGCATACTGCTGGCAAACACTGCTCCCAATCATTTGGATTTTCTAAACACAAAGCCCTTAAAATGTCTTTTAAATTCCTGTGAACTCGTTTCACAGAGTTTGACTGAGGCCTATGAGGAGAACTATGCACAATCACAATCCCACATTTCGCTAGGAAATAAGTTGTCAGTTCAATTCATGCATTCAGAACAAGAATGATGAGGAGCAGTCAGAATTGTGTTTCAGAAATTTTTGAAACAAAAATTTCTGAAACACAATTCTGACTGCTCCTCATCATTCTTGTTCTGAATGCCATGAATTGTTTTGTCAGTTAAAATACAATCAAAATTTCCTGGAAAATAGGGTGAAACCGCTGCCCTAACTTTTACTTTAACACTTGGGGATCCTATCTCCATAACTGCTACTGGTAATTCTGCTGGAGTGGGGAATAATACTGTACTCAACTGAATGAATTCCCTTGTTAGATTTGCTGGATCTACCGGTTTGCTAGCAAAAACATTTCGTGTTGCACCAGTGTCTCGCAAAACTCTTAACTATTACCTTCCAAATCATAACCTGCTATTATATTATGGCCCAGTTCAGAAAATGTATGTTTTACCACGGGTCATGCATTAATTTACTGAAACTGTACTACGTGTATTCAGACAATTTTTGACGAGATGAGAAGAATCACCACACTCAAAACACGATCGTTTAGCTTCAAACTTCTTAGAATTACCATTTGTATTTCTAAAACCATGTTGACCTCCATCCCCATTTGCACTTTGCCCATTACTTGAAGCATTTGCTCTTTTAGCATTGTGCTGTCCATTCCCATTTCTTTCCACATTCTCATTACCATTATTAGCATTATTTGCCTGCCCATGGCCCACTGTTCCATTGTTTGACCCTGGATTTGTGTTACTGTTACCACTATTACCATTATTGCCCTTGTAATAGTTAAATTTCTTGTAGTGATGCCTATTCCCATTTCCCTTAGAATTTTGGTCACTATTCTGCATTGTATTCCCGTCACTACTATGGTTATTTTGGGTACCACTCTGATGCCTAGCCATCCATTCGTCAGCTAAAGTAGCAACCTGCACTAGGTTTTCTAAATCCCTTTTATCCACTAACCACAGTTTTAACTCATTTGGTACTTTTTCTAAAAACTGTTCAATTAGCATAAGCTGAATCAACTTATTGAAATCCCTACCACACTTTGCTGTCCTAATCCACTCTGAGTAATATGTTTGGATCATGTATGCAAAATCACTATAAGATTGCTTATGAGATTTACATGCATTTCGAAATTTGGTGTGAAGAGACTCGGACGTAAGCTGAAACCTTTGTAAGAGTTGCTGCTTCACCTTGTTAAAATCATTAAAGTCTACATTAGGTAGCCTAGTTACAACTTCTTTAGCTGTGCCACTTAGTAAAGACAACAACCTCAATGACCAAGTATTTTCTGGAAAATTCAACCGTTCACAAATTCGGGTGAAAGTTGTTAAAAAGAGCAAAATATCATTACTATTTTCCTTAGATGGTTGCATGTGATGTGCAGGGGCGTAGCGAAGGGCATCTTGTTGGGGTGGGCAGAGAGGCAAAATTTGCCGACTCATCCATCCCAGCTAGGGGGTCTGGGGAAGCACTGTGAGCTCCCCCAGTGGGGTTCGGGGCGATCCCCGGAACCTGACGGATTTTTAGATATTTTAAGACCTTTCCTGGCTTTAAACAATAAGTTTCAGACATTTCTACGCTCTACAAAAATGAAAGAAAATAAATGAGCCGTTTAAAAAAAAAAACTATTTCCCATGCCCTGACTAAGGGCAGATGCAGAAAGTTGGCTTGAGAGCGGGTCGATTTACTACAAAATCAAAGGAACTTTTTTTTTTATTTTTGCTACGGCGAATATACTTTTGAACAGGGGTACCACCCCTCCTCCCTCACCCACCCAACACACACATACACTATCCCTTATTTTCGGCCCTAGTGAGGCCTCATGGAAGGTCATAGCAAATATGGCAGGTGATCCTGTGCTTGGCTGTAACATTGCTTTGAAGGAAAATACATTCCTGTGGAAAATCATCAACCAGTTTCCGTAGACAAGTACACACAAATGTGAGTGGGATTGAAGGAATTTTACACTAAAGAGAGGGACTGATTTTTGCAAGGAGGAACTGATTTTTGTAGTGGAACTGATTTTTACAAGGCAGGAAGCACCTTGCAGGTACCTTTATCAAGCATGTTCATTTCATTCAAGGAGTTACCTTCTAAATACAATGCTTTTCTATGTGTCTCGACTAGTTCTTTTAGTGAATTACTTTTTTTTCATTTATTTGTGCACAATTTCTTTTAACTGTTTCTTTGTCTTGGGTGAGTAGGGGGGGGGGCGAGGGAGATTAGTCCTAACGGTGACTTTAGAAGACCGCTGGATCCCTGTATACAGGGTGTTCGGAAATTGGTGTCAAATATTTTGAGGGTCCGCTGTGTGATCAAAGATAATAAGAAAAAGTCCTATAAACACGGGTCCGGAAATGCACCAGTCTTTAGTTACCGCCCCCCCCCCCCCCCAGGTTTGGGGTAAACAGTTCTTAAATACCTCGTAAAGATTCACCGTTTCCATTCCAAACTCAGGATATGTGCCATATCATACCTGGTATTTCAGTACTTCACAATACAGTATTGGGTCGCACAACTTATCAGAGGGAGAGGTAATTTTCTTATGGGGGGAGGGGGATCGGAACTGCATCGAGGCAGAGGGGGTCATTTTGAGCACCTACTATGATAAAACGCTTACGTTTAGTTTGTTTTCCGTCGTATTTATCTTTTTGAGTTGCTTGTCACAGAATGTTCTGGAGAGGAGGTCTTTTGCGGATGCGTATTGCAGTTAATTGCAGCAGAGCCGCAAATGCAATGATACTCAGTAAAACTTTGAGTAGCCATCTTCTGTTTACTTAATGATGTTTCATTTCTTGATTGTTTTCAATCACACAGTAATGTGATACGATGTGTTTTTTCTGGTATGTACAATTTGTTTCATTAAAGTACAAGACCAAAGCAGTTACTCCTCTCTTCCCCCACGTTTGATTCCCCCCCCCCATAAGAAAATTACCTCTCCCTCTGATAAGTTGTGCGACCCAATACTGTATTATGAAGTACTGAAATACCAGGTATGATATAGCACATATCCTGAGTTTGGAATGGAAACGGTGAATCATTACGAGGTATTTAAGAACTGTTTACCCCAAACCTGGGGGGGGGGTGGCTGTAACTAAAGACTGGTGCATTTCCGGACCCATGTTTATAGGACTTTTTCTTCTTATCTTTGATCACACAGCGGACCCTCAAAATATTTGACACCAATTTCCGAACACCCTGTATATGAACTACTGCTATTATTTTAAGCATGAAAAGCTAGTGATTTAATTAAAAATAGGACCTAGTTTCATTTCTGTAGTCTACCACCAATCAGTCTTTTTTGTTCATTCCAACCTCTATATTATTCCTACCATTTTCAACCATATTCGCGGAGAAGAAATTTTACTGTGTTCGAATATCACGATATAACTCAAGAATAATGTACATGTTTTTTTTTTTAATTTGGTTTCATTCTTTTTACTTTGGTTTCATTTCCTTTCATTTTGCATTCGTTCTTTTCAGTTTGCTTTAGTTGATAGATGGTTTTACAAATCTTAAAGTCGAAGCAAATCGAACGGATAAATAAACGTAATTTACAATAAATAAATTAAGACGCAGGTTTAAATACTTATTAAATTAATGATTTACTATACATAGTAATACCAGCTAATATCCACAATTTGCTATAGCTAAATTGAACGACATTTTAAAACGGCGATGTGGTTCAGTGTATTTTCTGTCTGTAATATATTCGAGAGCTTAACTTATTTTTATTTATTTATGAAATTTGTAATAAATATTACGTAAAAATATTATTATAGCAGTTGTGGCGTTACAATAATACCACCAGCTTTTTTTTTAATTTTTTTAATTTTTTGTATTAGCTGTAGCAATTTGTGGATATTAGCTGGTATTACTGTGAATAGTAAATCAATAATTTAACACGTTTTTAAACCTGCATCTTAATTTATTTACTGTAAATTACGTTTATTATTATCCGTTCAATTTGCTTCGACTTTAAGATTTGTAAAATTCTCTGTCAACTAAAGCGAACTAAAAGAAACGAAAGCAAAATGAAAAGAAATGAAAGAAAACAAAACCAAAGTAAACAAGCGGCTACAGCGACTGCCTAGTCGCACCGGTCTTCTGTACAGTTCCTCCACTGCCAATATGGCGGCGCACACATCTATCATGCACTGCAACAGCTATCTCTATTATACTAATCTAAAAGCAGTAGCCATCACAATCGTCGGTTAAAAATGTGTTAGCTTTTAGGCCTATTTTATATTTTAGGCGTAATTGTCAGCTTTTAGGCCTAATTTTAACCAGCAGTTTTAATTTCGTAAGTAGCAGCTAACGGAGATATTGATTGTACAGTAAGCCTATTAATTTTTGCAACACGGTGCTCCTACGGGCACACGGTTACAGTGTTACAACGAAACGCGCAACGTAGCCTATATAAATCAGTGGTAGCAGGGAAGTGACGAGAGACACACTTTTGATGAAGCCAACAGCGACTCGTAGCAACTTGATGTTGCCATGGTAACATGATTTTAGGCGTAATTGTAAAAACGCAGTTTTAATTTCATAAGTAGCAGATATAGGCCTAATGGAGAATTTAGTTCAACGATAAGCCTATTCATTCATGCAACAATGCGACGAAACTATTTTAAACGAAGCTAAAATCCATTTGTTTTTATCGAGTGTTACCTTAGGATTTTAATTCGACGATCAAATGTTATTATTTAATTTAGTTATGTTGAAGAATTCTATTAGCTATAAGGAAATAACGATGTTTTAATTTGCCATGTTATTTAACTAACTTTTCACATTGAATCTAACGTTGTAAACAATGGTCGTCAATATCTGGTACCGTTGCGAAGTTGAAAAAAGCGACGGATGGACGGACGGACGGACAAAGTCGTTGCAATAGTCTTCTCAGCCGGTACGGCTGTACAGAAGACTAAAAAGAACGAAACCAATTAAAAAACCTGTAAGCAGACATTCCGTGAAAGCTGCTTTTAGCAGCAATGTACAGCTAAGATTATAAATTCGGTATTTTAACCAGGCCTATCGTTAAGATAGCTATCCGTATGTGAACGAGAAAACTGTGGAAACCTTTCTTTTGCAGTATTCAACAAACAATCTTAAAGAGTTAAAACATTTATTTTAGCTAGAGTGATCGGCAAATGTTTTATGCATTTTTTTTATGGTCAAAAGTTTTTATATTCTAGAGTAGCGGTAAACCTTGTATTTTTTTTAAATCCAATACTTAAATGCTCTGTTGGCTGTTAAACTAGCCTAGTCGGTTATAGTTAGGACAAATTATAACTTGTATCCAACCGTTTAAGGCTGAAGAAATGTTAGACTTACCTCACTTTTTTTCTGCTCCAGCTAACTCGAAGGGTTTTGTGGGAGCACCAGTTTGTCCGACTTGGACCCTTCTGCTGCTATGACAACGCTTTTCATGCTTGTTACGGTAATCGTTGTCAAAACTACATGCAGTGCAATCCAACTTAAGACACAGTCTTGACTTTCTACTAGTACCAAGATTGCCCGATCTCATTTTGACGGTCGTGACTTACTGACTGCTGTCGGGTTGCTGACAGTGAGTTCGAAACAGGCTGATCTGGAGATGAGGGATGGGGATGGGGGGGGGGGGATTTTCCAGAATTATTTTCTCTTTCAGCCGGAGGAAATAATTTATTGAAAAGCAACGAATTCCCGACTTCTCTGTTTGCCTTAATATGCAGTCAAGGTCAACTAAAGGAAACTGAAATACAAAAGAAGAGTTGAATGAAGGGATCAAGCTAGATCAAACCATGCTTTCTCAGATAAGGTCACCCCACCTTTAGCCGTAAGTTAGTCGGACAGTCGGTTAATATGCTAAATAATAGTCGGATTGTCGGAAATATTTAGTTCCATTTTACAAATTGTAAACAAAAATCTGTAGAGAAAATTTGCAAGAAAGGTTAACTTTGGTAGTGTAATTTTTCTGACCCACATGAGATTTAGTTTTCCCGACTTTTGCCGACTTGGCAAAAGTTGGGGGGCTGCTTGTCCCCCCTTGCCCCCCCTCCCATGCTACTGCCCCGGTGGCGTGTCATATCCATTTTGTCTCTAGACTTTGCACTAATAATATTACTGGGATTTCTAGCATTTTCACTGGGAGTCCTAGCTGCACTAGCTTCAGCTAATTTAATTCTCTCCTCAGCGCTAATTTCTCCCTTTCGAATTCTAGTCTCTTATTTTCTACATTGGCTTCCTGTTGAATTTTTTCTTTTTCCAACTCAAATTCTCTTTGCAATTTCTATTTTTCTAGAAGCATTTTTAATTCAAGCTCTTTGTGAATTTTCTGTGTTTCTTGTTCATGCTCTAGCCTTAATCTTTCTTTGTTAACACTAACAGCATTGGCTTCCTTATCTCGAGCAATCTGCTCTTTCTGCCGATTTATTTCGGCTTGGAAATTAAGGAAATCGCTATCAACGTCATTTTCGACTAAAGATCCATTTTGCTATTTTAGCCTGCAAAGCTTTAATAATTGCTCTTCTAGTTTTCACATTTAACTGATACTCTTCAGCCAAAAGCTTTAATGGTTCTAATTCCCCGTTTTCAAACATTTTTAAAACAAGTTTGCAATTTTAACGTTAATTTTAAAAAAAAAATTCGCCACAATATTACAATCAATGTGTATACGACCTGCTTGACGATCGACGACTCCCTCCTGGACTCTCAGTTGTTGCTTATCGAGTTCTTCTCCCAGGCACTTCCACTTCCGGTACGCACTTCCGGTTCCGTCTGAAGCGTGTTCGTCGTCGTTTATCTTCCAGTGGCCCTGAATTTTTCGAGTTTCCACGCTGCCACTTCGGTGATTTTCCTCTAAAAACCTCCAATCTGGATTCTGGAGATGTTTTTGCGTGATGCTAGTCCACAATTTCAGCCGATCTTCCAACCTGATCGCCGTGGGATGCAATTTTTTTCGCCGACCACGTTGCCTTGTTGCCGCCTTCTTGAGCCTCGTCACAGCCGTTGAATCGCTACTCGGTTTGCAGTTCCTCGCTCGCCGTCGTCGACCAACTTTCCCGGCTTGACTGCAGCAACTTCTGGCAATTTTATTTTCTCCGAGATCGGTGACCACTTCTTTATTGCCGTCCACGTCTGGCTTGAGCTTCGTCCCTGCCGTTGAATCTCCGCATGATTGCAGTCCTTCGCTTGCCGTCGTTGACCAACTTTTTCCCGGCTTGACGTTTGCTCTTTCGGCAATTTTGTGATCGATCTCCGGTGAAACTGCTGGGCTTTGTAGTTCGGCTTACGTCCGCTGCCACCAACTGTAATGTGTGTTCAATGTAGAAGCCAAACTTGAAGTAGTTAAACCTTGTTTAATACGGAATAATCATGACAAGATTTGGATTACATTATAACGTTCGTTCTCAACACAAGAATCAACGTGAATAGAACACCGGGCTCTGAAGCCCTTGACTTTTATATGCTCTGGTCGGATCTAGAGCTCCACCGGACAACCAATCAGCTCATGAGTTCATAAACCAATCCTGTTCTTGGTTACAACGTGTTGACCAATCGTGGCCAACAATACTTGGCCACATCTCCTGCACGTCCGCTCATGGTTTTGGCGCAAAACCTTAAAAGTCCTTGCTGTTACACAAACGATTTTGGCGCCAACAAAAGTCAACCACAACACAACAACACACAGGTAGGTACGAGGGTGAGCCAATGTCCGTTACACCGTTAGCACCTGAGAAATTCATGATCATGGAGAAGTTTGTTTCGCCACATAGCAAACGATTAGCGGATGATATAGGTTATAAGATAAAGCCCACTAATAAACTCTTACCGAATCTACTGCATAAAAAACACTATGTTGTACACTACCACAACTTAAAGTTCTACATTCGACCTGGCTTGGTGCTTAAGCGCATCCGCAGAGTCCTAGCCTTCAAACAGAAACCTTGGATGAAGGAGTATATCGTCTTCAACAATGAGAAAAGGCAGCAATCCACCACGCCTTTCGAAAAGGATTTTTTTAAACTCCTGAACAACTCGGTGTTTGGTAAGACAATGGAGAACAAATCAAAACGTCTTAGCGTCAAGCTGTGTACTAACACTAAGAGCAGCATCAAATATACCTCCCTGCCCCATGCAGATTCTTTCAAGATTATTCACGATGATCTCATTTAGGTAAACTTACGACAACAACGGGTGACCTGCGATCTTCCGACGTGTTCCAGATTTTCCATGGATTTTCCATTCTAGAACTGAGTAAACTCGCCATGTACGAGTTCCATTATAATTTCATTCGACCGAAGTATGGGGATCTCGCCAAACTGCTGTTTACTGATACGGATAGTCACTGTTACTGCATCGAAACTGACGATATTCACGCCGTCATGCTCCGGGACAGAGACCGATTTGACACGAGTAATTTTCCCCAGGACCATCAGCTCTTCTCCAACACAAACAAGCAGGTCGTGGTAAATATGAAGGATGAAATGGGCGGTGTCCCCATCTTGGAGTTTATTGGCTTAAGATCAAAAATGTACTCAGTTAAGAGCACACAGAAAAGAAACCATTAAGAAGGCTAAGGGTATTCAGAAAGGGTTCGTAAAGAAACATTTGATGTTCGACGACTACGAGTATGCCCTGAAATCATCCTTGCCCACACCTAAGGGGACCTAGT
Source organism: Lithobius niger (assembly GCA_023313725.1). Classification (NCBI taxonomy): domain Eukaryota; kingdom Metazoa; phylum Arthropoda; class Chilopoda; order Lithobiomorpha; family Lithobiidae; genus Lithobius; species Lithobius niger. The sequence goes on along the minus strand of JAHWFP010020708.1, from coordinate 49,269 downwards.
CGAAGATTTTGAGCAGTGACCATAAGTTGTCTACGGTAAGAGTTACGAAGTCAACACTCTCGCCATACGACGATAAGAGATTCATCCTAGATGATGGTATCAAAACCCTAGCCATCGGTCATGTCGACTCCGGTACCTGGCAGGAATACAAGGACGACTTCGACTCGGACGTAGATATAGTCAGCGATGAGGAATAGGAGGAGAAGGCGAACGACGCTGTCTGGATCCAAGCCCAAGCTGAAGTCAACGTGGCTCAGAAGGCCGAGGAGGAAGCAAAAGCATCCCATAGATAAGAGTTGATGAAGGACTGACAGAGAAGACTGCAGATTCCGATCGCGTGGGAGGAGCAAAGAACGGCAAGAAAGAGAGAGGCTGAGCGCGAGCGGTACGAGACACTACCCCCGGCGGAGAAAATGCGTAGAGTTGAAGAGAAAGGGCATAGACGAGCAGCCATGACGGAAGACAAAAAGTTGGAGTTGAGAAAGACGAACGCTGAACGAGGGAAATCAAAACGGACACAAATGACGGAGCAAGAAAAGCAGGAGAGTAGGAAAAGAAATGCTGAAAGAAAGAAATCAAAACGGACACAAATGACGGAGCAAGAAAAGCAGGAGAGTAGGAAAAGAAATGCTGAAAGAAAGAAATCAAAACGGACACAAATGATGGAGCAAGAAAAGCAGGAGAGTAGGAAAAGAAATGCTGAAAGAATGAAAGCGAAGCTTTCGGCAGAGAAGAAAGAAAAATCCTAAATCCTCCCCCCGCTTCTCTACATGGTGCAGTTGACTGTGAGTAGTGGTAAAATGGAGATGCAAGCACAAATGATCGAGATGGCCGACTTCCGGTACGTCACATCCGAAACGGAAATGACGTCAGCAGTCACATGACTTCCGGTCTAGGTTAATTACCGAAAACGTTATATCCGAAGTGGGATGACGTAACGTAGCTACCGACGTCATGTCCGATGAAGATACTGCATAAAGAAAGACGAGGTATTTCATTGGCCTTAGAAGCTTCGATTTATCACGGTGAGCTTCCATAAGTTTGTACAGGGAGATCGAAGCACAAGCACATAAATTAGTTCAGAGATATCCTGGTGAGCATTTCTATGCAGCTGTATATGGAACTATAGAGCGCAAAAAAAACGGAAAATTGACGTCATTTTACTATGAAAAAAAAATCAGGCCAACAACCTATACACTCTCGTTCTTGATACACACGCAGTTAAGCACGAGTGTCTACCATTTAAACATGTTAAAGGTTCGTGAACAATTCCATCACTTCTACAAAATATTATAACACTGTCTGTATATCTAAGCATTCTTTACTTCACGACTAATTGTGTATGTTTTACGTGGTGTCTATGATGCAATAAGTGTGAATCCATCCAGTCATTAGGACTAATGGGAAAATTGAGGTTAGTCCAAATTCTTACGAAAAACACACAGTTTACTCCATAAAAGTGACTTTTTATCGATGGGAGGAGATGTACAGACCATTTCTTTCAACGGACGGATTGAATAGGCCTACCAAAAATATTAAAAAATGATTATTAAACAACGAAACAATTCAGTACCTGGTTTTTATCTAAAGTATTGTAGTGTCATGGACCCGTCTGTCGGTCGAGACATCACTGACCTTCTCGTCCCGTTGTTGCACTTGGTCTGGTACGAGCAATGATGGATTCCACGACGCTCCCCCATCGGCTAGAACCACACACCACGAAGATGTAAGTAGGACACAAATTAATGCTGAAAACCAACATGTTTGTGATTGGAATGTCGTTACAACCAAATCCACTAGAATAAAATGCGACTGATGTCTGATGGATGATATTGTAAAATGCAGATATGTTAAGAATTAAATTCATATGCTTTTAAGCGTTCAAATGTTATGTCATGTCTAAAAATGGTAATGTAAGTTGGCACGAGGCGCTGTTTCGTTGAATAAATGTTTTTTTTTTTAAATACAATCGATGAGGCGTGATGGTGTCTGTTCAGGATACCGTATCTAGATGCTTTGTTTTCACCGAAATGCACGTGTCTGTGTCAAGGTTGTCTTTTAATTGTATTACTTGTCTAATTGTCATTGCGCGGGAACCGTATCAATATCTTTTTTACATTGTTTAATAATGAAGTATTTCGTCATGTGAGGGGCCCGTCTCACTATCGGATACAGAGTCAAGGACTTTTTTAATTTATTTTTAATGACATGTTAGGACATGCGAGGGAACATCTCAAGGTTCAGGCGACCGTATAAAAAGGCACAATTTTAGCGTTTGAAGCTGCACGCAAACTCCAACCCAAAACAAGCAAAGAACTTCACTTGTAAGTACCAAAATCCTTTTTAAATAATTGACCTTCTATTTGCGCGAATTCATTTTTATTTACTATTTATAGGGATAATTACATCATTTTATCATTGAGCAAATTTCACCTTCTATGCTGTAAATCTTGGTGATTATAAGTGCATTAACGTTTCATTTAGAACATTTTATGTGACCATTTTAAAATATGATTTTTTTCCCGAATTATTTCATAGTGCGTTCGGTTTACATATCACTTTATGTATGGATGTGTTCGACATCGCTCAATGGTCGAGAATGCTATATACCTCCAAAGGTTGAATTAACTAGCCAATCGACACGTACGTTTTAGAACGATTCGAGCAAAGACGTCGACATTAATGTTTTTTATTTATTACCAGTTGTAATGATGTAGCTTAATCATAATGCAAAAACGAGAAATAGCCTCTCTTTCTTGTTTGGATTTGGGCGATAATACATTTTTGAAAGTATCACCGAAACAATTATGCGTCAGTATTAGAAAATTTGTCAACCCCGATGTTAATAGTATGATTTTAGCTGAATGTGTCGTCATAAGCCCATACAATTGCACTCAAATAATGTTTCAGTTGAGAGAGTGGACACAATTATTAAACACTCCCCAAGTACTATACGACTCTGACAACCTTTCAGTTAATGTGGAGGATGGAGAAGTCATATCTTTCAAAACATTAAAAGGCTTTACATTTTTCTCAAAAGAGCAATTCCGAATTATAGCGGAGAATGGATTAGCCATTAACAGCCGTCTGCTGGATGCAGCTAGAGGCGTGTACTGAGGAGAAAAAAATTTCTTTTTCGAAAATTAGGAGGAAATGTCATCTTAGTGGTGTGGATTCTCGTAGATAGGCAAATCGAATTGGACCGTTGTAGTAAGAATAAAGATTTGTAAATGATGGAAGTTGATGGACATCAATGCTATTTTTTTTATTTCCAGTTGTAATGATGTAGCTTACTCATAACGCAAAAAATGAGAACTACCACCCTTTCATGTTTAAATTTGGGTAATAATACATTTTTGAAAGTATTGGTCAAACAAATTATGCGACAACATTTGAAGGTTTGCCAACCCTAAAGCTATTAACATGATTTTAGCTGCATGTGTCGTCATAACCTCGTGAGATTAGTTTTTTCTCATTCATTCTTCCTGTACCATCATTTATAAGTTAGTTAAATATGGCCGAACAGGTACCTCAGAGTGCAGAATTGACGATTCATCTCGGATACAATGTATGCGTGGCTTGCACAACATTTGGTGGTAAAATCGTCGTGTACCTGTGCAAATACAATAGTAATCCCAACAACTGTACTTATCCTATTGAGTGTGTTCGTATCAATCTCTCTGATTGGAACAAAATGGTCTCTCATTTTGATAATTGGCTCATCGAGGGGTCAGACGGTGTGTTGTACATAATTGATAAAGTCTGCGTTAACAGAGCAACTGTAAATGGACGAAAGGTGATCAATTTTGTCACTGGAAATGATATAGAATTTTCGATCGAGCAATTCGATCTAATTAAAGGTTCGATTGAGCGAATCGAAAAGTGGATGCGTACTATAATTTTGACTATTTTCCACGTATCAACACTTAGTTTTGTTTTTTCTCTCGTTTTAGGTCAGTAACGCAAATAAAAAAAAATGGCGTCATCACTGTTACTCCTCAAACCCACGAATGCCGTACATTTGGGCAATAATGTATTCGTTCAAATAAGCAAATTTCAAAACGTAATCAGAGTTCATATCAGACGGTATAATCCGAATGCCGCTACCTACCTGCCTACAGCAGAAAGTGAGAATACAAAATCGATGAGTGGCGACTCATCTCACCACAATTTAACGAATGGCGAATGGACATTAGTTCCGCGATATCTTCAGGCACATTATTTTCATCACCGAGAATGGCTGTCACGTATGAAAACCACCCTCTCACTGGAAAGGGTATTCTATTTTCGTTATGGAACAAAAAAAAATCCAGCTAACTGAACTGCAGTTTTTAAAGCTGATTGAGTCTGTAGATACCATAGAGGATTGATACGAACAGATGACGTGTAGCCACGACTCATTCTCCCAAATGACGCATGCTCAAGACACTCAGCAATATTAAAAAACTCCCATAGTTATCCGGCATGCATATATATAATGCTGATGAGCTACTGTAAGCTCACAATCATGTTTAATCCAGACGAAGATTATGTGGTGACCGTTAGTGCTTTCACGGTTAATACAAAATATATTTTAAAAGAACTGTTGATTATTGGATGGTATACTAGCACGCATTTTAGAATTAGAATACCTAAATGTGTGTTGTGTCAGCCATTAACCTCTAAAGACAGGCAAACAATTTGGTTTTGCGAAAATGTATTACATAACGACAGATTCGCGAACGGTCCTTTCGACTGCAACTTAGCGGTTGTCACAAATGAAATTCGTAGATTACAATTTTTTAATCCACAATGCAGGTTTTACGTAAAAAGCGACATTCTTTTGAAAATGTATTTGAAAAAAAAATGTTGCGTCAAAACGGGGGATTTGAATCAGTTTACTTGCCCAAAAGTAAATGGAGAATTAAACGATGAATATTTTAATTTGTGTCCCATTCATACCATTTCTAAATGCTCATATTTTAAAGCTAATTTCTATTACCGTCAAATGTCAATGATGACGCCATGAAAAAATTCGATTTGTGTTATGATAAAAGCGAGAATCTCAACGCCTAACGCCAGCATACCATCGCCAACCATGGAATCCGAAACACCTCCGTTGGCAGCGGGCCAGTGGCTGTCCGCCGCACCGCTCGAAGCCGTGGTTCCGCCCCTGAAACGCCGCAGATGAGCGCCTAAAGCACCCGAGGTGAGGCTTTGCGATACTTTTGGTATTACAGTGAAAGATGATTCTTTGAACAAAGAACTGTTCGCAAGTGTGATCGTGACATTCACGAATAAATACCACATAGACAGTTATTGCGTGGGTGCATACACTGATGGTTTATATTGTTTCTTGAGGTACAACAAAAAGGTGAATAACGACTACGTGCTTGGTTTGACAAAAACTATAGTACCGACGTGTGAGCCAAAAATTATTCAGCTTCCAACAAAACTGTGAGACGAAACTTTTTGTCTACTTTGTATAAACAAGACTCGTTTCCTATACAGAATTTGAAGGTAGAGGATTACACTATAGTGCCGTTCGAACTAATGTTACCTAGCTGGCTGCTCCGATATTCCGATAATGTCTTGGACTTACAAGACCCTTTTCTGTTGAAAAATTATCATCTTTACCCGTACCTAGCAGCCAGGATAATGACCAATTATGCCCAAGAACAAGCTCCAAATCAACCGGAGCAGTTTGTGTAACAAAAAAAAACTATATCTCGAGACTAAAAATAAATATTAAAAAAATGTGATGGGAAAAAATGTTATTTTTATTTTTGCGTGTGTATTTTGTATGTTTATTCCCTATAAATTGGTATGCCACTAGGAAGAGATTGCTAGTCAGTAATGGATGTTCGTCTAAATCATCCCAGTAATTACATTTTTGCTGGTTCTACTTTTGCTGGGAAAAGTTCCGCTATCATCAACTAATAGTTCACTCGCTATCATTCAGCTAATAGTTCGCTCGCAAGAGCTGATCACCAACATCTGTCTTTTACTGCTACGGCGAGTACCAAGACAAGTTCGAGACGCTTAAAGGGGAGTGTCCAGAGGCAATAACTTTTCACAGCGGGTTTAACAGGGAAGTGTACGATTCTCTCCCTAGTGGCTGCCTTTGCGTCGTTGATGACCTAGTACATGTCTTACCACCTGATTTTCTTAACGACGTTGTTGTTAAAGGGACGCATCACCGTGGAATTAGTTTAATCTGCGTTGTGCACAATATCTTCCAGAGATCGTTGAGAACTGCCTCTCTCAATACACAATATTTTTTCCTTTTCAAAAATTCGAGGGACGTTACACAACTGGAGATTTTCGGAGTTCAGCTCGGCGTTAGCCCGAATTCATGCTTTCAATTTTTAAAGACGCAACGCAACAACCATACAACTTCCTTTTTGTGGATTTACATTCGAATACGCACGAAGCTCTTCGTTTTCGTTCAAACATATTTAAAGAGCCTGTAAGTGTATACGTCCCACTTAACAATGCCTAAAGTGGTGCTAAACAACGTTAAGGAGTTTCTACCTTTGTTGGTTTTAGTGCATTCGAAGAAAATTAAGCTGAGCGTCAAAAAAGCCTTATTAGACTGTCCCAAACTCTAAGACGTGATCTGTCTCTTAATTTTAAATATTCTCAGAGGTCGTCTACGCAGAGACGTCAATTTAAAAAACAAAAAAAAAGTGTTAATAGCTCTGTTTACTGAAACTTGCTCAAGAAAGAAGAAACATCATCATCTTTCAAAGTTACAAAAAGGAGGGTTCCTAGGTGGGCTGCTCGCTCCGGTGTTATCCGCCATCGGTGGGCCTTTAATGAGTGGAATTACTAACCTATTCGGGGGCTAAGAAGAACAATGTTCAAGCGCATGCATCTCGTAGCAGCACCTCCTTCCTCCCTCACCCCAACTGCTCAAGACCCTTCTAAATCTTTATATAGTCAACCTCTTTCACGTTTAGACGATGCCATGAGGGAGGTGTTAACTAATGATTCGTACGACAATTACCAGAAAGCCAAACATTATACGCAAACTTTACAACATTATTTAGACGTAAACAGTCGTTACTTGGACGAGCCAGTTAAAGTAGCGATATCATCATTGACTACCCTGGCGCCAGCAGCGCCGGCCGCGGCTCTGGGGGCCCCTTTGGGGGCCATACCTTCGGTTCCAGGACCATCAACCGATGATGAAAAATTTGTGCTAGATTTCAAGAACGTGCCTCTCTTGTATAGAGGTAGAATTACTGGTTTCTTAAAGAGTGGTAAAGTGAAGTACAATAACAAAGGTCAGCTGCTCGATGACGGAGGCTCAGTTATACCTGGTACTAACATGGTTAAACTCGTATTAGGCAGAATTACGGATAATAAGCAGCTGCAAAGAAAGATGAGAAATGCACCAGGAATGGAAGTGATAAAACGCCACATTTCAAATAAAAAGCAACTACGCAAGTCCGCTCAGTTAATGAGACGTGGCAAGGTGCCAGGAACAGCGTCAGAAGTTGATTCACCTTTACTCGACTACAGCCGACTCGACCCTGACCCGTATCAAGTTCAGTTGCCGCCGGACAACGAGGAAGAGAAAGCGTTTTTCCTCACTGATGATTACTTTTGATACAGCTCATGAATTTGTTTAATGTTCTCTAGTTACAAAGATGACTGATATTAGAACACGCCAGCTGCTGGAAAAGTATTATTATGATCCCAAGTCATCGGGATCGTTCGGTGGAATTCAAAAGCTAGCAAGAGCCATGAAAGCGAGCGGACGGAAAATCCCATTAAAAACCATTAAAGACTGGCTCGCCGGCGAAGAGGTCTATACATTGTTTAAACCCGTAATTCGCAAATTCCAACGTAATAAAGTACGTATCAGTGGGCCCTACGATTTTTGTCTTCTGACTTCGTGGACGTTTCGAATTTATCACCTTTTAATGATGGATACAATTGGTTGCTTACCGTAATCGACGTGTTTACTAAACGAGCGGAAGTTGTGCCTTTAAAACGTAAGGACGGTCTTACCGTGGCTGCAGCGTTGAAGGAGATTTTTAGTAAAATACCTAAAAAAGTCTCGTTTTTCTGGTCCAACAAAGGAACTGAGTACAGAAACAGGGAAGTAGCCAAAGTGATGCAACAATACAGTATTAAACAGCACAACACGGAAAGCGAAGACATTAAGGCTCCTGTATCCGAGGGTTACGTGCGTACATTATGTGGTCTCCTGGCTCGTTTCATGCACGCGCAGAACACTAAGAGGTTAATCGATGCCTTGCCAGATATTGTCACCTCTTATAATAATAGTTATCACTCGAGTATTAATATGACGCCTGATCAAGTAAACGATCGAAACAAAGGCCGAGTGTTTGTCAACCTGTACGGCGGGGCTTTGAACCCGAGATCCTTCAAAAAAGACGATCCAGTTAGGCTGAGCAAGAAGAAACACATTTTTAGTAAGGGGTACGATCCAAACTGGACCGAAGAAATAATGTACGTCAAATCCACGAGCAGGAAACATCCCATTCGCACCTATAATATCCGCGATTACGGAGGAGCTGACGTTCAAGGTACTTTTTACAAACAAGAATTGCAAAAAGTGGTACCACCAGAGACTTACAAGATAGAAAGAGTCGTACGTACTAGAAGACGTGCTGGACGTACCGAATATTTCGTCAAGTGGCTTAATTATCCAGATTCTGCCAATAGTTGGGTCACTGACTTGATCGGTTTGTAATGATGGCTGACGAAATTTGGCTCACTCTTCCTTCAAACAGCAGCATGCAAATATTTCCAAATAATCTACATAATTAAAATCATACGATGTGCGTGCGTGCGTGCGTGCGTGTTTGTACCTCTACTCCTCTGGAACCAAAGCACCTACAAAGGTGAGAGTAGGACCAAACGAAAGATAATTTAATTTCGCTTTTAATAGGCCTATTTTCATCGCTGTAACTTGATATTATCGCCCTCAAATCAGCGAAAGAACCTGAAAAACTAACGTCAAAGTTTTTTTTTTAACCGCACGATGTTTGTTCGTGACACATGTGTTTCGTTCATGACGTCATACTTTGTTCATGAAAACCTCCTCCAGCAAAGAGAGATGATCTGGAAAAGGACGCACGGACGACGTATTTTGCAACACACCACATATACATCTTAAAATTGGTTTTGTATTAACCAATGAATTGACGAATTGATGCATGGAAAAATCAAAACAATTGATTTGGTTTTAAAAGGGTGTCAAACATTCGTGTTTCTGAAGAACGGAGGCGCGTGGATTGAAAGAGCAAAGCGAGCGATTTCCACATAAACTAAACCTTTCCAATGTGTGTCTCGCTTTGCTCTATCGTAAGAGCATCGTAGGAGATTACATCTGACGTTCTGCAGATGTTTTTCCAAGTGAGGGATCATCAGAAAGTGAAGTGATAAGACGCCCATGGTAAAATCTGTACTGAGTAGGACGTAAAGAACAATATTCTTAAAATAAGTAAAACAAGAAAACCCATATAAAGTGTATACTAACACAAATTACAAGTGATGTGTTGTTCTTGGTTGTTACATCGATTCAGTCACGTTTTTGAGGAAATGTCTGCGCTGATTGAGTGAGCGAAGCGAACGAAAATCAGCGTTTGTCATCAGAAACAGCGCTTTTCTGATAAATTGCTTGATCTTAACTTTTTGCTTGACTCCTTGGACGTAAAAAAATAATATTGACATTCTCTCGAGATAACCGATATCGCATACTACACTCTTAAAATTTGCTTGGTCGTTTTTATGTGGAAGGTCTGCCTGTATCATAAGAGTTGCAGCAAGAAATCTCCTCGAGCGCAGCGAGACGACGTGGAATGAGTGAGCGAAGCAAGCGACTCCGCTAGTACTTTATAAAATTATACTACGTGTTTGGCCTCACCACTAGACCTGGATTCGAGCTACGAAGCTGCTTTAGCTCAAATTTTGTTTCCAATCTCATTTAGCCAAAATTCTGGAATTGTGCTTCGCAGCGAAGCCGATGAAGCCAGGTTGTTGGCATTATCTTACAGGGACCCCTCGGAAGAGCCCCCCCTCCGATGAAAAGGACGAACCACCTAGTCGACTAGTGCCTACTGAAGAAAACTTTATTTTGAACTGTACGAAGGGAGAGAAACGTTATGATAGCATGAAGGCTTTAATGACGAAAATTAATGAAGAAATTAAAGCCTATAGACACGGGATAAAAAATGCTTAAAGTCCTATGAAGAGTAAAGGGAACGATCTTCCCAAAATTACTTACGACGAGTCAACCCACACGTATTCGTTGAAGAATGACGTCACTGATAATTATTACGTCAGACTTAGGTTAGGTCCTACATTGGCCGCGCGATTTGGATTTCACTACAGCCAATTCCCTAATCTAACCGAAAAAGAAGAGGCTGTCGTGAACACTAAATTTCCAGTTAAAGAAATAATGACAACACCTATTCAAGCCGTTTATGCCTACACAAATATTATTCAACCTCAACTGGTCGGTGACGTGAGAGTTCCATTATTGAGGATAGTTCCGGTCGATGGTGAAATCGGGGAAAACACTAACGTGGAATTTCAACGCCTTCATTATTTTCCTTTACAAACCCACTCTTTTCAAAACGTAGAAATAGACATTCGAACTGATACTGAGAGGCCAGTAGAGTATGCCTGTTACGGGAGAGTTGTTTGCGTTCTGCATTTATGTCGCATCAGACGTCAATGAGTGAGTCTATAAGCCTGTTACACGTCCCCTCCCCTCAAATTACTCGTCGTCATAATGGGGAGGTGTTCGTACACCGATTATTACGTCAACCAAGCCGGTGGTGGGATCCCTATTTATTACGGGAGATTCCAACAACGCGGACACGGTTTGTCCGGGATTCTGAGTTCCCTAGGGCGGATTGCATTTTCATTTTTAAAAAGTATAGGTTCTTATTTCGGTCGTAAAGCTGTAAAGACCGGCGTTGATATCGGTACCGACGTACTGTCTGGTAAAAGTTTTACACAAGCAGCTAAAAACAGACTAAAAGAAACTGCTAGTGGTATCGTTGCAGATGCTGTAGCAAAGCTACAAGGAGGACAAGGCCAAAGAAAGAACGGTACTTAAAGGAAGAAAAAAAAGCTGACTGTAAGAAAAAAGGCTGTAAACGTCGTAAGACTGTAAAAACTTGTTTAGACTAGTATATAAACTGTCCGCATCTCTCCGCTCCTCTACAACAGCTCGAAAATGGCGTACATCCATCCATCTTCGTGCGAATGCTTGCTCAGCTCGCTCGATTTATTTTCCATCGCGCCTACCCAGTTATCCAAACAGAAGACTAAATAAGTTGAATACCGGCCGATCGCCAGCATTTCCGCGAGTCAAGTGTTAGATTTCACGATACCTTCCAGCGAAGACTACGTGGACTTGTCACAAACGTTGCTATATCTCAAGTTAAAAATCATGAAATCGGCGGGCGAGTCACTCACCCAAGCAGAGAGCTCCAACGTGACTCCAGTCCAGCTGTGGCTACATTCCATGTTCTCTCAAGTGGATCTCACGCTAAACGGTACCTTGGCTACTGGCTCAAACAATAATTACGGATATAAAGCATATTTGCAAACTATGCTCAGTTACGGGAAAGAAGCTAAAGACACACAACTGTCTAACTCGTTTTGGAATTCTGCTACCAATAGGAACGCGCGCACGGCGAGCAGCGCTACGGTGGAGCTTCTAGGACGCCCCCATCACGATCTCGTCATGCAACCTAGACTGATAATAACTAACAACGAACTCAAGTTTCGTTTTATGCCTCAAACACCCCAATTCCACTTATACGTGACTGCTGCTGGAATTACGGCCGGACTACAGACTACAACAGAATTACTAGACGCCTGTCTTTATATTCGTAAGGTAACGCCATCCCCCAACATACTGCTCGCTCACGCTCGAGCGTTGGCTACGAATTCAGTTAAATATCCATACAGAAAAACAGAAATAAAAACGCATACTCTCGTTTCCAGCGTTAGCAGCGGTCATATTGACAACATTTTTAATGGCTACATTCCTTCCCGAGTGGTTATAGACATGGTCAGACACGAGGCCTATAACGGTGTGTACAAAAACGATCCGTTTTACTTCGATCCCTTCAGTCTTGATACTTTAACTCTTTCCATAGATGGAGAAACTGTAAATGGGAAACCGCTGACTTGTGACTTTAGCACATCTAACTATGCCAGCGCTCACATGGCGTTGTTTACTGGTTTTGGTATACCTTTTCACAATGCTGGTAATGACATTTCGTACTCTGACTTTGGAACGGGAGTAGATGCCTGTTTTGTTGTGATTTAACAGCCGATCATTGCGCAGACGACGAAAGTTACGGCTCCTTGGTTAAAAATGGTGTTTTAAGACTCGACTTACATTTTGCTACGGTGCTCGCTCATAATGTCACGGTCATCATTCTAGGAGAGAGAGAAGCGTTGCTGGAGATTGACGAACGTCGAAACGTGCTATCTACAGAATGAATACTGCTGAAATTAACAATATTTTAAAGGGGAGGTGTAGTTCATTCTTAGGTGCTCACCCTTCAAATCACCTACCAACTGCCATCGGCTGGTCTATAATTAATTTAGATACATGCGAAAGGCCCGGCAGTCACTGGGTGGTCATTGGCCCTTGCGAATATTTCGACCCTTTCGGATTGCTGCCTTTATTAAATTCTATTCTACAACATTTGAAGAAGCGCTGCTCGAAAAACTGGTGCTACAATAATGTACCTTTACAGGCTGTCAACAGCTCCGTTTGTGGACACTATTGTATTTACTATATACTGATGCGCTGTCAAGGCCAGTCAGCCTCCGTTATTATTAAACGACTGGCCTCCATGCAACGACCCGATAGCTACGTGTACCGATTTGAACTTGCTTTATAAAAATTTCTTTCTTTCTTGAAATGTAATGTTATTTTTCTTGAAATGTAATACTGCAGTATTTTGCTTGTATTTTTTTTATTTGTGTCCTATAAATAGTTGCGCCACCACATTCATGTTTCTTTTCTTTTCTGTTTTTTTTAATTTAGTGGAGTGGCGCAGAGAAAAGGATGGCGTCGTTATCGAGTGTGGGCAGTGCGGGCGGTCGTGTTCGTCACGCAGTAACCTAGACAGACACGTAAGAGCCGTCCACAGACAAAACAATATGTGCCCTGCATGCGCCATTAGCTTCACTACTGGTATTGCCTTACGCAGACACCAAAGAGTGCATTTGGTCAGGTGCACCGATTGTCCTAGACTTTTCAACAACGTTAATGAGATGCATCAACACAATATTGACGAGCACAGCCGAATGCCTACATCACCGTCGTTTCAACTGGAAGCGAGCACCTTTAATCAACTTTGCAACAAATACGTTTACAGTCAGTCTGCACAAACCACGGACGTTCAGCAATACCTGTCAGCTCTCAGTGATCGGCTCAAACATTTGCTAACTTCAGTTTTAAACCGTTTGTGTCAAATCAAATTTATTAGGTGCATTACCGTTACTGTATAGAAGCTACAAATTGATGGTGAAAAATTGTGAATGCCCATTTATTTGTTCAGTTCACTTCGTCGATTAGTCTCGCCGCTCGACATTGACGACGAAATTAAAGCTTTGTTTGAGAAAATATTGCATCAGCTGGATACATTCCATAAACGTGGATCTGGTTGGGTAGTTGTGCATATTGACAAATTTGATCTACACGTAGGTCGTTACTTCTCTCATTCTGGTGGGTGTGGCATTGTGAAACTCGATAATTATCTTACTGGGAAAAAAGCTGTGAAACGACCATATATGTTTGTTGTATTCTGTGTTGGCGTGCCGTCACCCCGTTGAACGTAACCCTAATAGAGCGAGCAATTACACTCCTTACATGAATACTTTAAACCTAACTGGGATTTCGTATCCGACTCCGATCAGCAAAATTCCTAAATTCGAAAGCCAAAACAATTTGTTAGTTTTTGTGTATGGGTACGAAGAAAAGCACGTATTCCCATTACACTTGAGCAAACGTACTGATTGCCCCCAAGTGAAATTGCTCCTTTTAAATGGCGGGCATTATTGTTTAATTCGGGATTTTAACAGGCTGGCTTGCTCTACAAAGAACAGAGTCGTATATCCATATTGTATGTTTAATTTCAGGTCCAAGAAGCAGCTGGCTGATCATACATTATTGTGCAGAACTATTAACCCACAAAATATTGAAATGCCTACCAAACCCTTTATGAAATTCAGTAGGTACAATAGGCAGTTCCCCCACCCCTTTGTGTTGTACGCCGATTTTGAATCGGTTTTGGTCAAATTACATACGTGTAAACCAGACCCAAAAAAGCTCCTTCGTACACAAAACGCACTTACATATGCCCTGTGGCTACGCTTACGTGCTCGTTGGTTATGATGGAAAGGTTCACGCTAAACGCACGTACCGAGGAGAAGATTGTGTCACCAACCTGTTTGACAATCTTATTTTAGTTTATGAATACGTGGACAAAATCAAGCGGCTTTTCACCCCCATGAATCCCAGCGTCGAAGAAAAGCTAGCATTTACAAATGGGACGAGTTGCTACATATGTGATAAATCATTTACTTCTAGAAGCATAAATATGATGGACCATTGCCACATCACTGGCAAATATCACGGAGCGGCTCACATCAAGTGCAATCTGGCCTACAGTTTAAATCCGTGTTACCTGTATTCCTCCATAATTTCCGAAACTATGACGCCCACCTAGTGACTTTGGCCTTACCCTATTTTGGTAAAGAAAAAACACATTCTGTCTCAAAATAGTGAGCGTTTTACGTCTTTGAAAATCGGAAATAAATTCCAGTTTCTTGATTCTTATCAATTTTTAGCATCTTCTCTAAGCACTCTGGGTGAAACTATAGATTGTTTCCCCATACTAACGCAAGTATTTCCAACTTCGTGCCATCTTCTTACGCGTAAAGGCGTTTACCCTTACGAATATGTTGACAGTTTTGATAAATTTGACGAAACGTCATTACTTCCAAAAGAGGATTTTTATTCTGAATTTGTCAGGTGAAAATATTTCTGATGCAGATTACGATTACGCGCATACTGTATGGCACGAAACTAGATGCGCTTCCCTAGTGGATTTTCACGATTTATACGTCATGGTTGATGTCTGTCTATTGGCTGACTGTTTTGAAAATTTTCCGAAACTCTGCTTGTTACAATATAAGTTTGACCCCGCCTACTTCTTCAATTTACCTGGATTTTTGTGGGATGCTTCGTTGAGAATGACGGGTGAGAGGCTGCAATTATTAACTGACATAGACGTGTATTTAATTATCGAAACGTCGATTCGAGTAGGCGTGTCTGATTTTGATCCCGATGTAGAAACTAGTCACGTGATTTATTTAGAAGCTAATAACTTATAAGGTTTGTGTTTGTGCATGCCCCTGCCATACTCTAATTTTCGTTGGCTATCGAGCGCTGAGTTGAACAATCTTTAGGCTGCTTTAACTACATTGCCCTCAGGCTCTAACGCAGGCTATATCGTAATGGCTAACATCGAGTATCCGGAATTTTTGCACGATTCACATTCCAACTTTCCTTTGGCGCCTGAAAACATTACAATAACTGAAGACATGCCCTTTAATAAGAAGTTGGCTGCACAGCACAGCAATCACGTGACGGGTACTAGAGTAGTCCCACATTTAATGAAAAGAGAGAAGTACATGTGTTACTACAGAAATCTGATTTATTACATGGAGCAAGGTTTGGTAGTCACTAGAGTGCACAAGGCTATACAGTTCACCGAAAATGCGTGGCTTAAACCTTACATCGATTATAACACTGCTAAACGAGTAGCAGCTACTACAGAATTTGAGCGTAATACCTATAAGGCCATGAATAACATCATATACGGTAAGAGTTGCCAGAATATCCGAAAACAAGTAAACATCCAATTAAGCACTAACGAAGCTCAGTTACTCAAAGTTATGCGTCAACCCACCGTCGAATATTTCGACATTTTGGCGCCAGAACTAACATGTTCAAACTGTATCGTAAGAAAATAGTGTTGGACCGTCCGTTATTCATTGGTTTTGCAGTGCTCGAACAGTCTAAATTAAATATGTACCATTACCATTACGGATACGTGTAGCGAAAATACGGTTTGAGGATCGATCTGCTGGCCTCAGACACCGATAGCTTCATCAACCAGATCTTTACACCCGATTTAGAAGCTGATATGCTTGCAGACATTCACCTCTATGACACTAGCAATTATCCTAAAGAACACATCCTGTACAGCGAGACTAATAAAACAATTCCTGGAAAATTTAAAAATGAATTACTGACGGTTCCAATATTTGTTGTCATTGGCCTTGAGTCAAAACTGTACATGCTGTCATTCGGCGATAACTGGAAGAAAATCAGGAAAGGAATTCAGAGAAGCGTGCTTCAGAATGTTGTCACTGGTGATCATTATTTACAGTGTTTAAATGACCACACATATTTCTCTTTCGAACAAACCGCTATAAGAAGTTTTAAACATAACATTTGCAACATCGTTCAAAATAAGTTGTCTCTGAGTGCGCAAGACTGTAAAAGATGGATTGATTCAACTGGAATAACCAGTAGGCCTTACGGTCGTTACTCCATTAGAAACGAACCTCTTGTTGACGATTCGTAAGTGGACTCCCGATTGTTGTTGTTTGTTTGTTTTTAGATGTTATTTGTTGCTTGCTCGTTCGACAACCCACGTTCGTTGTTGGACTAACACGTACATATTATGTAAATTTTGTGTCATTGTTTTATTGTTATTAAAGCATCATGCACTTTTTTTTTTCGTTCTGTTGTTTTATTTATTTTTATTTTTAATTGTCTGACCTTCTTTCCCATTCGCTCTACCGGATGTGATCTGTTGACTCATCTGTGAAGTCGATTCTTCTCAGTCTCTAGTTCAAGGTTTTTTTTTTGTTATTTTTTTTATTTATTTTGTTTTTGAGCTTGATATCGTCGGCTTCGGTGCATTGTGACTTAAAGTTGATGCAGTCTTCCATTCTACACAAAAATGGGTTAATGTAGAGTAATGCTTGTTAAATACAAAAAAAGGAGAAAGTTGTTATATGTGTATAATAAAATGGTAGGTTGTAGAGCTCACTTTATGATGTCACTTAACAGCTACACCATGTCTGAATTTCGAAATGAGTTCTTTGCCCATCGGAAGAAGTTTGTTTACATCATATTGTTAAATACTTCACTTGGTCGTGTGTCTCGGCCTATTGCTGATATACAGCGCCGCTGACTTACATAGAAGAGATACTGCATTATTTTCCTACGATAGCTTCCAGAATTATTCCTTGGACTGTAAGGAAGAAAGTGACTTGGGACCTGATTTTACATTACTGACTAAATGCCAGAATGCCGATTTCTTTGCTCGTTTGGTGAAAAATGAAACACATATTGACTTTAGTTACGATGAATTGGAAAATGCATACATTCATATTATGAGCATACTTAAGTTTTAACACCATGGAGTGTGAATAAACACACAAAAAGATTGCTTTGACCTTTTTTTTATTTATGTGCTCCCTTTCCAAACGGATGTAGGTCCACCGTGGTAAATCGAAGCTTCCAAGTCTGATAAAATACCTCGTCTTTCTTTATGCAGTATCCTCGTCGGACATGACGTCGGTAGCTACGTGACGTCATCCCGGTTCGGACGTGACGTTTTTTCGCTCATTAAATTAAACTAGAAGTCGGCCATATTTAGTCACGTGGTTTCTGACGTCATCCCGCTTTGAATATGACGTTTTCAGTCATTAAACTAGACCGGAAGTCGCCCATGTTTAGTCACGTGGCTGCTGACGTCATTTCCGGTTCAGATATGACATTTCGGTCATTAACCTAGACCAGAAGTCGGCCACGTTTAGTCACGTGGTTATTAACGTCATTTCTGGTTCGGATATGACGTTTTCTGTCATTAACCTAGACCGGAAGTCACGTGACTGCTGACGTCATTTCCGGTTCGGATGTGACGTACCAGAAGTCGGCCAACTTGATCATTTGTGCTTGCATCTCCATTTTACCACTACTACTATGCCATCGGGGACTTCGTGGGCCCTGTCAGATAATGATGCCTGGGCTGAATCACGTTGGAAAGTTGGTCGTACCCTTACCCAATCCCATCCCAACTCTCCCTTACCTTACCTTTCCTTTCCATCTTAAACCCCCGTCCAGTGTGTATACTTGTGTGAGTGTATGTATGAAAGAGTGCGCAGGTAAAATCGGAATTAGTAATGTTCATAAATCAACCTCTTGGCTAATGTTGGTCCTACATGCGCACTATGAACTGTAACAAAGGAAACGTTCGTTTTTAAAACCCTACCATTTTATCGCCCGTAGGGTAAGAAAGCCACGTACAGTTCGTTAACGGAGCTTGGGCCCTCCGACCAATGCCTTTCGGTTAAAAGAAAAAACAAATATCCAAAATTGGTCTCTGATTCATGTCTCCAACATGGATCGTTCATTCTTTCTTAAGTACCTACCGCTTAGTCTACGTGGAGCCTAAATTGATGCTCCTATGGCTAAAGTTGTAGAGATCGAAATGAAAGGGGGTAAAATCTGAGTGAAGGCGACCTCTACCATTTTCTTCCTTCTGTCACTCCTTCAACCTCAAAAAGCGAGTTAAAGGTTAACATGGAGGTGGCCGTCTAACAAAAAGGCTGCGTTTCCTCTTCCTCTTTCACCTCCGGTTATCATGACAATACCGGCTTGGGAAATGGAGGCATTTATGGTTTACATGGGAGCAGCCATCTTGTGCGTCCGTCTGTGTGGGTCTGCCATATCGCATTATTCGCTTACTTATTCGGTTCATGCATTTAATGAATGTATGATATTTATGCAAATATGTATCCAATCAATTAGTTGTATTGTTTCTGTTATAAAAACTAATTAAGCCATTAATTAATTCCTTACACTAGTTTTATGTAATGTTTTAATTTTTTGTGCTGATTAACTTAATGACTGTAATTTTTTGTTGTTGCTATAATTCGAATTTCGCTTTGCTATGCTTGAGGAAGGGTTGCTGGGGTGGGGGGGGGGGGGGGTGGCAGCTGTTCTGCAACCTGGTGTCATGACGGATGAGACGAATTCTTAAACCAAATTCCCATTTTTGTGATTAGCCATTTTTGGAGTTCTTAAAATTAATGCCTTAGAACAACAATTGAACAAAAAAAATTGGAAAGGGATGTCTTGTTAAGTTAGCCTATAATTTGACTAGGTCCAACGTTATTTTCAAGCTTAGGTTAAATTTCGTTATCGTCACGATGTCTGAAAATGTCTGAGAAACGCTTAGCTTATTTCTTTATTTTAAAATTTGTATATTTTATTTTCTGAATTGCACCAGCCAGCACTACTCGTCCCGTCGTTGTTGACTTAACGGTGGATGAAGAGGCCATGGAGGAAGGAGAGGAAGAGGCCATGGAGGAGGGAGAGGAAGAGGTGGTGGAAGTGGCGATGGAGGAAGGAGAGGAGGTGGTGGAGGTGCCCCAAGTCCCTGTGGAGCCGGAGATAATTGTTGTCTCTGATGATGATGTGGAGGAACCCCATGCTGCAAACATTGGTGCCCCTGAAGTCGTCGTGGCCGAAATAGAGGAACCTCCTGTTCGCATTACATATTTGCGTTCGGGACACCCCTGGCACCGGAGCTGAACTTATAGGAGGGAGGTTCTCTCACCCCGTTGAAAGAAAAAACTCTCTTCACTTATGTGCCCTTGAGATTTAGATAGAGGCCGACTGCATGTTTTCAGCACCCTATAATTTCCATAATTTGCTTAGTTATCGTTTGGTCTTCCCTTCTTAATGGCTTGTCTATTTGTTTTTGAATTCTCATCAGACATGTCTGATTAAAATTCAAAACTATCTATAGTTTTGTTTTGCGAATTCAAAAGTTTGTATATAGCCTAGGCGTCGAGCCGTCTGGTGTACGAGGTCTTTGCTTGCGATCTTGGTTGGCCATGGTAAGGCTCCTAGATGGCTTTGCATGAACGTGCCTAGATGGGTATTTTTTTCTTTTGGCACTTTGCTTGCTGAAACGTGATGTGATAATTGTAATTTGCGGACGACATCCGAATATAATCTTAACATGTATGGCTACGTAAGGGTACCAAGGTTAATCGTACATAGGTTTTGGGTATTGTTTTCAAGTTTTAACATACTATTTTCGTTGGTCCTCGTGATTGTTTTAGGCGAGCCTATTGTCCGTCAGTGTTCGAGTTGAAATTTCGTATCGATGTCTACGATTACATGGTTGTTGGTTTTGATTCGGGACATAATGTCTTGCCTTAGTACCAAAGTCTGATTTAATTACGTAACGCTTGTTAGAGGGTAAGTACCAAATTCGTTGGCATGATTGTTTCGCTAATTTCCTATAATTTTGCTCAGACGTATCCTCTTACGTAGCGCTATGCCTTATGATAGCCTAACTGACGTACTTGGGACCATTTGTTCTTGGCAAAATTAATTAAATTCCCTGGTTAATTCTTATGCTTATATGTGCAGTTCCAATTCGTACTATGGTCAGAACTGAACGTATGACAATTCGTTAAAAAATCGACGATCACTATTTGGATCTGATGTGCGTCACTTACCTCCCACACATCACACATTTATACTGTTTTTTACCAGTGTATTTCAGGAAATACTACTAAATTTGATTATTTATTATGAATAAAACATGTGCAATGATTTTTGCTGATGCCTGGAATAATTTTACGGTAAGTCGCAACTTATTACCCGTTCTATGAAAATATCGACTGAATGTCTACGGAACTCACCTGCACTCTCCACATTTGAAAATTTTCTCCAGTGTTTACGGTAGGTTTGTGTCGTTATGTGACACCCTTTTGCTGATACTGGAATTCTGCGAATTATTTCCAACAATACGGTTTTACGAGTTCAATCATAGTTTATTTATTTGTCCGTTGATGACGTTTTGTTACGACCTACGGGTATCATTACGATTTGGGTCTTTGCTTTCTGCCAACATTGAAGCGTGAATAATTGGAATTAATTTTACAACCCAGCGTCACCCTTAAATCCCTTTGTGCCCAAGGTGAGTTGCTTCATTTAATTCCCACCCTAAGAGCACCTGTGAGCAGTTTGTACTCATGCAATGGAAAGCCAAAGGTTCAGTAACAAAACATACACTTTTATTCAAGCACCAAAAGGTGAATGCCTCATTCATACACAACATTGTGTTAAGTGTTTTTGCCAACTTTACGAAATAAACTCTGTACAAAAAAAGCACTCGATAATATCTCAAATAGGTTAGGCTACACACCAGAGATACAATTTTCAACTGACCTATAAATTAAACCCCAAATTTCGTAGCATACAAATTCATCTTACACCAAATTCGAGCACTTAACAACAGACAAGAAAGAGACTCTTCGTAATTCTCGAATTTCTGGCGTAACTATTTCACCCAAAGTTTAAGTAGGCTATAACTGAACTCAGTCTGTACACGAGCCATTGCGGCTGCAAAACCTAGGAGCTAGCCTCCTTTTGCCCATGGTTTAAAATTGAACTAGTTAAATCTCAAATGCTTTCTCAACACCCGGAATCTTGAGAAAGTTGATCAGCATTAATTTCACCTCGAGTGCAAAAAGCACTAAATGAATAGCCTACAACCCCAACGTTGTGACCATTCGGAAGTAATAACTCTCGTTAAATTTCTTATATAGAGTATCCAAAATATACTCAACAACAAACAAAAAAGTAATCGCTACATTCCGTACTTGGCAAAAAATTAATTGGTATGGCATGGCGCATTTATTTTTCATTTTTCATTTGACCAGAAACGTTTATGAAATCCATTTTTGACAGTACTTTTCTATAGCGACAACCATGTGCGCACCATAGCTTCTCGTAGAAATAAGGCCTAAATTTAACCAATTGTAAAGTTTACCCTGAATTCCAGCTTTCTACTCACGCTACAGATGAAAAATGTGTTTGCCGGCCAATAACTCTTCCTTCCAAGAACCAATTTCGGATGAACAGTAATCCCCCCTCAACACGACAGAATGGCCAGCCAGCTGAACTGCAGCAGCTAAAGTCCGTGCTGAGTGTTGGGGATCATCACACCAGCAGCCTGCTGACCACAGAAAGCAGGGATGCTGCCGATGTGAAAAAATGTAAAAATTTGCCAGTGGTAAAGTATTATGTGAAAAATATGAAAAATACGAGTGCTGGTGTGAAAAAAAGGCAAAAAGCGCAAACGAAGCAAATAGCAATCTAATTATCTGCCCTAATTTTGGGCCCGGAATTACGTAGGCATGCCTGTGGTTAGAACACACAAAAGAAAATTGGTTGGTTTACGGGAGGAGCCGCTTTCGCTCTCTTTAAAGAAATTACAATGGTTACTGTAAAAGAAAAGTTTTTATTAAAGAAATGTGAAAGTGGTGATATATGAAAACAAAGAAATAGTGTGTAACCGCGGCCCGCCAAAATTTCGTCATTCTCACGCAACGAACATTTTTTTCCTCCTAGCGCACACAGCGCTGGCCGACGTAGGCTACTACAAAAAAGTTTTCAAAGTTCAACATGCTCAACCGAAAATGGACTAAAATGACTACTGATTCTTCGCCTTAATAGGCCTGAACTTCAAGTGCAATCCAGTGCAAACAGAACATTAAAAATTCCACTTCACTGATTTTCTACAGACATTGAAAGACGCCTTAAACCTGACGTCACCGCACATAACTCTTACAGCGCTCAAGTCACCATTTTCGATTTCACTTGTATTTGTGTATATTCTGTGGATTTCCTTTTGGCATAAAGTCACTCGGCTTAGTGTATGTTATAGGGGGAACAACCAGTCATCCTAACATGATGTCTGAGTTTACAATACATGTATTTGACTTTTTATTTTGAACAGTGGTGACGATCTCTGTTTGTCATGAAAATCTTGACTATCAATTTTTATTTGCAGCTGCGAATAAATAACTTTAACCCTATAATGCATTATAGCATTGCACTAAAAGTTGGATTATTTAATCATTTAATATTTTTCTGTATAAACAGACTTAGTAATGGAACGTATTCCCATGACGCCTACTGACCCCGGCAAGGTTATTGTTATGCTTATTTTAATTTTTATCAGACAACCATATATCTTCTTTTATGTCAATAATCTCCCTACCAAACCTAATGTAAAGACTCATTCATAGACTAAAGGCTTTTGACTTCGAAACCATCCTTCAGTTGGCTCTTGCTATGCGTTTCTCCAACCATCAAGTGCATGCAGTGATGCTACCAAATCTTCGCCTAGGCCGGCCGCAGCAGCCAGCCAAGGCGCCGTACTTCTCTTCCCTCGCTCTTTGCAGGCGGATCGAGACAAGCCGTTTTAAGCCAACCAGCGTTTGTCTCACTAAGCAAGACAGACCAATCGCCTGCTAGCACACCCTCACGAACATTTCGATTGCAAAGAAGCAGACAGACAAGCTTGCCTGACAGCCTCCAGTCATCCTCCTATAGGCCCGCGCCCCTTTCAGTTTCCTCCTGACCATGTGTCTATATATCGGTCAGCGCGAACTGACGGCTAGCTTAGCTCAAGACTTCAAAGACGACAAAGGTTGGGTGGAGAAGCCCAGTCTGAGTGTTGCCATGCCGGACAAGGTAGCGGTTTAGGTAACTAGTTTAACTTTTAAAAGTGATTCTTTAGGGCCCTATTTCTAAATTATTAATTTAAAATTAAATTAACTTTCGACTTTGATGCGACTTTAATTTGAACTTTGCCATCGGCATTTCTGGTTCACGTTCAAAATAATTTAAGGGTTTAAGGTCCCCTTTCTAAAAACCGGCTTTTTTTTTCTTACTTACAAATAACACAGGTTATTTTAAATAATCTAAGATCATAATGATTACTAAGTTATTTTCGCTGAAGCATAGTACTTCTTAGGTTTGGTATCCTATTTAACTGGTCATTTTGAAGGTTGTCTGTAGTAGCTAGGTGCTGTACATTCAATACATGTTTTCTTAGCGCTAGGTGCGTTAATTAAATTGATTACTTTATATTATCGCTTGGTGCGTTTTATACTGTAATGAGCTTGGTGCTCACCCTACTGTTTCTAATCAAAATTGTAGGTAAACAGAATTTGTACAGTTCTTAAACGAATTTTTATTGAAAGAATTTCTTTGATAAAAATTGTGTTTGAATCCCGGTGAAAAGTTTTCCGGTGTCTAACTAAATTGTAACTACCGGTGTGCTTTAACTTAAAGCATTTAAATATTTTGTTGAAGTCGAAGCTAGTTGACCGTTTTTGTAAATGTTCAATCGTTGACATGTCTTAATACAAACCAGGAAATCCAAACCCCAGTTTTTCCAGACCGATTTAATTGCGTGAGTTAAATAATCAGAAACCATTTGTATTTAAACTCTCATTTAGCAATTAAACCCACCCACCATTGGTGGCAGCAACCGTTAGTATATTATAAACTTGAAGGTAGCCTACAGATTAGGACCTGCATCTCTCTCCCTAACTGGAGTATAGACAGTTAAGTTTTATCCGCGAAAGTAAAACCAGTCACTTCAAATTTGGTAACAAAACCGCAAGTACACCATGATGTCGGTTCTACCTCAAGTACCCTGAGACAACAGGTAGCGCCGCTACAAGTGATACGAAAATAAAATAGGTATGTGAAAAATGTGAAAAAATTAAAAGCGGGTATATGAAAACTGTGGAAAAAAATAAAAAGTGGGAATGTGAAAAAAAAACTGCTACTCCCGGCAGCACCCCTGAGAAAAGCGTTTCTCCAGTCACAACTCGGCTCACACCACCAGGAGTGAAGACGAAGGACTAATTACCGCTACATTGCTTGGGTTTTCATCTTGTTTAGCGCAGGATACTAAGTTCGGTGCCACGAACTCCAAAGCTACAGCCACTCGTGCCAAAAGCTGTCCTCCAAGTACACCATTTTACTGACGACAAACATAAAGAAAACAACGCAGACGACGTCACAAGGTACAAGCACCAGCCTCCCAGCGATTCAACACCTGCCATGCCACTAGCTAAAAATCGCCACAAACTAAATATACTATTTTAAATACTTGGTCAATCAAAATTCAAGCAGAACAAAAAAATACACTTTAATCAAAAATTAGCACAATAGTTTTTTGTTTTTAAATAATTTTGAACTTTTTAAGTTAGTAAACATTAACAAGGTTTCAGAACAGCAGCAATCCTTCAGTGAAAGTGGATCCTGGAGGGACACACGCATTCTTGCCAATTCGGCACTGCAAAGATCCCCATTTAAAAAAATGCTACAACATTAGCAATGTCACACTTAACACTTTTCTCTCGCGAGTGTACCAAGTGTAGTGCTAACTTTGATAATGTGAATTTGGTTGAGCAAAGCATACGCACTTATTGCTTCGAAATTCAGTTATATAACAATTTTTATTGATGATAACGATGTGCAACGTGCTATACAGAATGCAATCTCTGTTCGGTTGGTTGCAATAGCTTTGAGCACTGGTTCACGAATTTCACATTTGTATGATGTTTCTCCAGTATGAGAGGTAGGGGGGGGGAGGCGGATTAGCTACTCATAATCCTGCACTAATGCTTGATCGAAATTTTGCTTTCGCCTGAGGGGTGCCAAACTTTTGCTGAGGGTGCATGCAAGGTGCATCGATTTCTGCTGCATGATCGCTTGGGTCGAGATGTAGTTTGGATATTAAATCCCAGATATCTTGCTCAGATTCATTTAATCCTCAATTCTGGATTTCTGCTAAATCCAGGTCATCTGGCGTTGAAAAGGGCTGGATCAGGTGTCTAGATCGCATAAAGAATGGCCAACAATGATTAGTGTGAATGCAAACGGTCTTGAATGGATCCAGGTAGTTTACTGTTCGTACAATCACTGGATTAATAAATTCCACTCGTCTGTACGGCCCAATCCATACCTTCTGCAGTTTACTGGAGATTTCCTCTATCTTAAAAAGAATTTTATAAGAATGTAATCATCTACATAAAATCTATAGGGGCATGCTGTCTTGTTGTAGAAATTTTGGTGACGTTGAATTGCGATTGCATTTTGATGACGTACCACCTCGACCGCATTTAATAGTTTTGTCTCTAGTCTGACCACTGTGTTGTCGCTGTTGTATATTTTCCTTGCAGGCTCAAAGATTAGGCTGCTTGGGATTCCGAATTCTATGCTGAAGTGGAGTAGGTGGGGTGATAATAACGTTGAGTTATGGGGTAGAATTCAGAGCTATGGTTGCTGCTTGCAAGCTGTCGTCCCATGAGTGTGGATCATCTGCTGTGATTTTCCTCAGAACGGTTTGTACAAAGTTGTTGCAGATTTCTACGCCTCCTCCTGTCCAAGAAGCGTAAGGGGTGAAATTTATTTGCTTCACGTTGAATAAATTGCCTAATTCTGCGCATATTTTAGAGCAAAATAATTAGCCTCCAAGGTCCGAGCGCAGCCATTTGGGTCGTGAGAATCTTGCAAAAAGCTTAGTGTATAGCTTCCTAACTATGGTTTTGGCTCGCTTACCGGGAATACCGAAGGCTATGACGTAACGAGAGAAATCATCTACGAGTGTCATCACGTAGGAGTTATTTTTATGGGTGGTTTTTTATTTTCCTATTAAATCCATCGACTATCTCTCACCAGGCCTCTGTAGTGGTTTGTTGGATCTGAGTGTTGCTTTGTATGTCTTTGTAAGGTGATTATACTGCTGGCTATGTCTTCACATAGTGATCGATGTCCCTGACCATGGCGGGCCAAAAACAGTGTAGCTGTATAAGCTTTAGAGTGCTCTTTGCTCCTCGGAGTCCAGCTGCAGGTGACAAACGGTAGTCCCGAATGCAGAAGTTTACTAGTGTTTCGGGGATGCAAACGTGAGCAATGTCTTCTAATCTTCCTTGTGCTGGGTCCTGTATACCATACTGTTGAAATCTTTGTAATAAATATTCCTTTTACTACTCGATGACATCTGCTCGCTCATCGTCTTTTAGGCTATGCTAAATTTTCCCAAAGTAGTCGTCTGCTCGCTGCTCAGCTACGACGTGGCATCATGTCCAATTGGGGAATTGCGAGTTGAGTACACAAACTGGTATCTCTACTCGTGATAGAGCATCACTCACAGGCGTGATAAATTATGCTTATGCAGAATTATGCATCAGGAATTAAAGTATCAAGCCCTATATTAATCACAATCATTAATTATGAACAATATTTATATTATTAAAGAATACATCACTCCACACCAGGAAGCCTGCATTAATTAGAGACAAAGACAGAAATAAAACCAACTCAAGGAAGTCCCCTAATTTCTATCTGGATCAAGAACAACGTCATTGCGGCCAAGCTGTAAGGAACTAAAGCATGGGTACCAAGATAGAACAGTCTTAGCTGTTATTTCCTCGAACCTAGAAACCTAGATCGAAGTAAACCAGGTTAAAGTATTTTGAACTCAGATGGCAATGGAAGCTGCTTGTGTTCTTCAGGTGGTCACACCCAGTCATAAACCTAGTAACCTGACCTGCCCTGCCCTATTCTGGAAGAGTGTCAGGAGGCCAAGTGGTGCAATAACTACCCATATAAAATAATATAGCAAACACACTATCAAAGTCTATCTTCAGTTGAACTTTCCACACTGTGACGACAGGTTTGATGACTGGCGGTGTACAAGCCCAGTCAGGTTGAGAGAATACAAGCCAGCATCCAAGCCATCCTATACAAGCTAAGTAACATTATACTATATTAAGGTATACTGGCAAAGGCCAGGGTAATATCTCTCATGGCAGTCGCCCATATAACTAAATAAGTTAAGGTATTCCAAAGTTAGCATAAAGATAGCTAGACTGGTTATTCACGTACCCTTGCTTAGTAACTCAGGCCGTATTCAAATACTGTGAAATCTACCTTGTACATTGAATCACTTAATTACACTGCACTGTAAGACGGAATGTCTAGGGGATATTAAAACTCTTTGTTGATCCATGCTTCTCTCTACGTTCTCATTATTTTCGGCCATCTCAGTGTTTATTTTATTGCATACATCTTGAGTTATCCTGACAATAATCCGTCTTACCCAGCCTGGAAAATCGGAATACAATGGTGTCAATAAGTGGGATTTAAAACTTCCCTCCGTGCCTTAAAAACAAACGTAATTTTTTTTTACCACTTGACAAAATTTTCGTAGAAATTTTTTTAGAGAAGCCACTAAAATTTTTTCCCCAAGGATAAAATTTTAGAAATTTTTTGTTGCACTGTATCTCAAAGGCTGAGTAATAATCAATCGAATACAATCATAAAGTTGTTAAGAAAAACTTTCAGCTAAGTCGAAAATGCCGAAACGTAAGCCTACTGTGGTTCAAAAGACCACAGATAAATCATCAAGAGGTAGGCTAATAGTTAAACGAGGATTGCCCGATGATTTTCATGTCTCTAGGCTACTGCCTACTAGTACTCCTAAACGCCATAAGAAAAATTTCCTAAGCTCAAACCAAAATAATGTTGTTAATTCAGTACAAAATTCACCTATTGGAAAACAGGGAGTATATGCCTAAGGAAGGCAGAGAGCTCCACATTGCTCTCCGCAGCCAGCTCCCCATCAGCCGGAATTTCGACACAAACATTGTCCGGTGACGAAATGTCGATTAATTCGGGGCTTCGCGCACAGATTTCTACTGGCGAAAGCCCGGCCTCACTTGCCTCATAATCTAGTTTGTCAGGTACATCGTCCAGGACTTGGGACATGCATGCGCAGACTGGCGAAGGTACGGGAGAAGGAGTAGTAGTCAGCATTGAAGGACCAAGGCTGCTCAATACACACGACTCTACACTGCTATTTTCGGCTATGTCCGAGAAACTTGAAGCAGACGAACTAGGCGGAGATCCCGCCCCAGCATACAAAGCTGGCGAATCAGAAGACACGGTTACCATTAATACAGTTAATGGCGAAGAATAATTTCCGACAGCTGATGGAGGCATAGACACGTGATCAACATCGGGTTTTACAATTTTCGAGGTGGTGTCTGATCACCTCTTTCTGACATTTTCAAACGAAAACTTCAAATAAACAAAGTTCAAACCACTTGCACGATGCTCAACAAACGCTTGCTCAGATCACACTAACCACTGTCGATGCAACAACTAGCACTTGACCACAAACCTTTCCCATCCACAGGGTTAATACGTCATCAGATTTTTTTTGCTCTCGTTGATTCGTCAAAAACTTTTGACAGA
The DNA here is from genome assembly GCA_023313725.1 of Lithobius niger. Taxonomy (NCBI): domain Eukaryota; kingdom Metazoa; phylum Arthropoda; class Chilopoda; order Lithobiomorpha; family Lithobiidae; genus Lithobius; species Lithobius niger. The sequence goes on along the minus strand of JAHWFP010020708.1, from coordinate 20,045 downwards.
CAGCTGATAGGCCCCTCCCTCGATTTATTCCCTATCTTGGATGACCACCTCACTGACCATTTGCAAGACCCCCATAAGGACTATTGTCTCTTTCTTGATCTTGGATGATATAAACAAACCAGCAGCTCGTTGATTTGATAAGAACCTCGCTACGTAACTTTAGGGGTTGAGTACAGCGAGAAAAAGGGAACTGGGAAAAACCCAAGCCAACAGTTGGCTACCCCAAACTTTTACAACTCTACCAAATGAAAATGGTCTAAACACGCTATAACTAACACCTAAATAACTACTCTAAGACATCAACACAAACTAAGAGATATATACACGACGTTAGTCCTAAATTTTTCATGTTGCTCTAAACCCAGAAACGATATAAATCTGATATAACTTACCAACTCAAATTTTTCCCAACATTTAACATGGAAGGAGGCTACTTCCAGGTTTACGGGCTACCTCGAACAAATCATTGTAGATTGGTACCCGTCATTAACGAAAAAAGAAAAGGAAGTGTCTCAAATTAAACATTATAGTAAAACAAGTTATGAAAACCCTAGGCGACAAATAATTTTTTTGAAAACTAAATACGACCGACAAGCATAATTACATAAACAAGACACCAACTGCAGTCTTAATAATTTCTGCCGAAGACACAAAATCAAATTTTTTTTACCAATGTAACACTTTTCATGTCAACGAGCACTGAAACGATAGGCTAAAACAAATCGATGATATGCTTCATGTCAACGAGCACTGAAACGATACGCTAAAACAAATCGATGATATGCAAGTTCACATGTTCGACTGTAAATGTTCTTTCCCGTGGAAAACAAAACAAAAATATATATATACATATATATATACTAGCCGAGTCGCTCGCTGGCGCTCGCTCATTCGGCGTCGTCTCGCTTCGCTCGAGGACATTTCTTGTTTTAACATTTATGCTGCTGACGGAGAATTTCACACCAAAAAACGATCATGAATATTGTAGTGCGTGTTTTTCGTAATGTTTCAGTTCATAAACAAACTATAACTTGTGCCTACTCTTTCATTTTTCTTTGTTTATGTCATAGTAAGTCTTGCTACTAATTTTGTAACCTGATCCCTGTCGTGAACAGATTTTTTTATTCAAATAAATGGTGCTGTGTAAGATGTAGAAGCAACACCAGAGCTGAACACCAGGAATAGCAAGTCACCTATAATTTGTGTTAGTACGACCAAACCCCTATAAATTCTTATACCATCCATACATAGGTTTTCTTGTTTCATTTATTTTAGGAATGTTTACTTTACGTCCTGCTTTGTGTGCTTTAGCGTTTTTGTGTATGTCTCCTCATCCCCAATGGTGAAGTAGTTGTAAAACATCAAAAGATAATAATGCGTCATTGAACAAAGATTAACTCATTCATGGCCATGTTCCATTATTGAAACATATCACATTTATTTTTTTTCCAAGTCGAAGCTGCCACCTGTTGACCAAATATTGAACTAGGGTTGTTACCCAGAATTCTCAGAAGTAAAAAGCAATTTTGATTTTGGTGGTTAGGAGCAGCTATCGGCCTTTTAGGACAGTTTTAAAGGAAAAAATGCCAATTTTTAAAATTATAAACATCCATAATCTAGTAAAATAATTATAAGAGCCTAATGATAATGCCAGTAGTGTAAACACGTTGACTAAGACTTACTTTTTACGTTCATGACAAATTCTAACTATATGGTGGCGTACCTACAGTTGTAGCGTGAAAAACGTCAATGTTCCAATTTTGGAACTTGGCGTCATAAGGGGTCAGAATTCATGTGATGTTCACAAAAAGGGGGCAAATGCTATACAAGTAATGAATTGTAAACAAGCACCAAACATTGTTCAGGAACGTGTTTTCCTGTACGAAGCCAAACGTAATTTTATACACATAAGCTATACAAATACTTTAACAAATAAAAGAAAATACTATTTCAATTTACATGGTTTTATTATGGCAGATGACGATTTTAGCATCGATGCATGCTGACATTATATATTCGCCTAGGAAACATGAATTCCACACATTTTTATGGATAAAAAATACTTCAACCACACGAAGCCTCAATGCTTTGCTCGACAGACTAGCACGTTAAAATAAGGCATGTGTGAAGTATATGCCGACTAGCACACAAGACGTTGATGTGGATGAAAGTGTGGTACCGTACTATAGTCATCACAGATGTAAGCGAAGAATTCAAGGGAAGCCTGCACAGTATTGGGTCAAATTTTGGTCCTTGAATTCTTCAAATGGGTATCTGATTAGTACGGAACCCTACCAAGGGAAAGGAACATCTTTAGATCATCATGTGCTTGGGTTGGGAGCCTCGGTAGTACTGACTTTTGCTGTTCAATTACTTGCAAACGATGCAAGCAAGCGCTATAATGTTTTTATTGACAACGTTTTTACAAGCCTGCTACTTATTCATGAAATGTCCAAGCTTGATTTTGGTTGTACTGGTACTGTACGACAAAACAGTTGAAAACTTGGTAAAAAAAAGCGTATAATAAAAAACCCAGAGGTGATGCTTACACGTACATTACTTTCGATGAGCAAATAGTTGTTGAACGGAAAGACAATGCAGTGGTGTGCATGGCTTCAAATCACTTTGGCACTGCCCCAAAACGTCCAGCGAGCTATAAAAAATACACATCGGTAATTTGTACGGTGGATTTGTACAGTATAACTCCTACTTGGGAGGAACGTACCAAATGGACAGAAATATATTCCAGTACCAAGTAAAAATGCGAAACAACAAGTGGGGCGGCAGGTATTCGCACATATCCTTTCTGCAACATCAAATGCTTAACTCCTGTATTCAATATCCTTCCCAACGAAAGAACACTGCCACTGTTACTGGAGATGAAGGTCAAGAAGCTATCCATGAGAATAAACTTCATCAGCTAGACCTTATAGCTTTTATTCGCAATATAGTTGCGGCTTGTCTTCTGTCGAATACTTGCCGAACTAAAAAGGGCTAACCAAGCACATCTAGTACAAACTGTGACGTTCCGTCAGAACAGATGTCACCATCATACTTTATGCACAGAACATCAAACAGGAAAGCTGTACATTATGCAATAAGAAAACAACCGTCGGATATGGTATTTGTCGTGTAAACTTGTACCTTATTGATTGCTACAAAGCATTTTACCATGTGTCCAAGTCATGAGTAGTGCCTCATTACATCCTTGATAATGTAAGGTACTCATTTACATTGTATTGTGAAGGTTTTCTGTACTATTAATTGTATTCATCACTATAGTACATTTGCTCAATAACTGTTGGGGGTTCCCTACTTTTAACTTTCCTGCTGTCTTGCTGATCGTTCGGGGCCACGTGGTGGGCGACATTCATTCATCACACTGGGATGGGGTGATGTTCCCAGGGGCCTCACTCCTGCTGGTTGCCCAACTTGCACTGAGGAGCAATCGTATGGAACGACTGATCAGCCATGTTGGTGCCTAGCGAGTCCGA